>CAIGRP010016383.1:0-37129 GCA_903798385.1 Fraxinus cuspidata
CCAACCATTGATTGTCAAGCCAATGAACACAATGTGGGAAGTGCAGAAAATGCTTCAAAGGCTTAATGGAAACATTGTCGTCGCCGGTATCTCAAGCAGGCTAACCAGTAGTGAAGTGCACTCCGGTCCAATTCATCTTACCAAGCCATAAAACTATATATTTTCGTGCTTCATATTGTTTACGTATAGTATATGTAGGGTAGTTTATGCTTATCGGTGGAGCAGGTGAACGCGAAGATCGAAGGTCATGAGTTCGAATCCTCTGCCAANTAGTGCAGTTTATCTCTCTTGTGTGGTTTGCAGGCTACTTTACATGGAGCGAGATTTATCCAGTGCGTTCTCACGAGTAGCGGCTGCGGGTTCCTACGTCAACAAAAAGAAGTCACCGAATCTTGTATACAGAAGAATACACTTGGAAACTTGTAATGTTTTGTTACTAAACAGGTTGTTTTGTACGCTGCATAATGAAAATCTGGTCTTCATGTTCTTATGGGTTCAATCTGCTAGGGATGTTGCAACCACTCTTTAAATTGATTGTTCACTCAAAAAATTGAATGATCTCATTCTTTTCAAAGATCGTAATGAAAAATTATTTTATAATTGAAAAAATTACTTATAAGATAAAAATACACTTTCGTGTAAAATTGTTTATAAAGTAAAGACACTACTAATTTGACTAAAAATCACTTATAAAATTAAAAAATTACTCATACATAAAAAATTCATGTGAAAAAATATTTTAATGTACAAAATTAACTTACAATTATAAAATTAACTTATAAATGTCAAAAATTGATACTTTGGAAAAGCCAATAATCGATAACCGAAACTACCGAGTAGACTGTAATAAACTCAACATAGTTTTCAGGGTGAAAAAAAAAAAAAACAGCAACTTATACCTAGCAAATTACAATAGAACCTGAACCGCCATGCCAAGGTAATCTTCGAGAGACAACCTCAGCTTAGCCTGCCTTTCTTTGGTCCTTAATCATCAACGCCTCCATCACTTAGCGTGTTTTAAGGAAGGAGGATTGAAAGTAACAAGAAGAACCCGATATGTATCTAGTAAAACACATAAATTTGTAAACCCATATTAACATATATAAGAAAAATCTTAGAAACGAGAGATTTTCCCTTCTTTATCCATTTCAAGGACCTTAAATCCTCGTAGACCAACAAATAGCACAAGTATAAAACTATTCTTAACGTGTAAATATATAATTTATGAAATAGAAATTTCTTAAAAGAAGTTGAATTGACCATTGAATTTTTGGTAGATCACTCTTCTCATCATTTTTATATAATATGTCACATTCATGGTATAAATGTTTTAGGTATCAATATCATTCCAAGTAATTGTTAAGTGCCTTGTACTCTAATTAAAGAAAGTAAACTTTGCTAAAGTTTTTTACATACAAAGTCATTATTGAAGAGCCTTTTTTCTCATATCATTCATATAGTTTGAGGTATATTCATTATGAGATTCTAAAGGAAATGCCTCTTTTTGTTTTCATTTTTATATTAATCTATTTTAATGGCTCAAGTGTGTTTTGTACAATCCTCAATCATAATTACCTATTTATGACTTTCTTTATGATCCATGTTTTTTCTTGTTTTTAATTTGGCTTCGAAAGCTTGTTGCTACACCTTCAATCGATGATTTGCACGCTTTTCAATTATATTACTATAAAAATTCAATTGGTGTGCGTATTTCATACACTAATATCATCTAATAATATCTTGCCATTGTTTGTTATAAATTCTTCAAAATTCATTTTTCTCATACTCATTTTCAATTTCACATTCTCTCAATAAAATAATTTTACACGTAAACTCATAATTTCTTCCTATTTTTTAATCACATTTTCTCAAATAAAAAATAAATAAATCACTGCTCACAAAATTTATTCTCAAAAAAATCTAAACCCAACGGTGATAAATGAGTAGCATCATAGGACTATTGGAAATTCATTTCTCCTTATTCTTAAATCTTAACTTATAAGTATTCAATTTTATTATAATAAGAATTTATTGAAAAATCTCAAAACAGATTATTTAAGAATGAGTACAATCGATTGGAATTATAATTAATTCATAAGTTGTTATAGAATTTTGAAACAGAAGAAAAAATTAAAAAAAATTAAACACACATATATTATAATATTTGAGAATTTGAATGAATTTTAAATTTAGTTCTGGTCTTACCACATAAAAATTGATTATGATAGATGAATATGAGAAAAATTAATTATAAATGATTTTAATGAAGTTATCAATTGCCTGATCATCACGATTGCTCGGTCGAAGTCATCGAACAAAAGTTTATTGTTTCTTTATTTTTCCTATTTCTTTTAATAAATTACAACGAATAAATTATTTGACCTTTCTTTCAATTTATAATACGGACTTGTAGGTAAATGTTATTATTTCAAATGATTGTTTAGTCATCTATATTTAATTTTTTTTATTCTTATTACTATATTTATTTATGTTGTTGGTAAATTAAATTTATAAAAATATTTATATTTTAATATTACTAACTAAAATATGTCCATAATCATAAATTATTCTTGTAATTGTTATTTAATTACCAAAAAAATCTGAGCGTGGGATAAATTTATAAATGGTTTTATTTATAAATAAATAAAATGATAGTACTTGTGAATCTAATTAAATGTTTTGTTAAAATAAGATTTGACAATTTATAAATAATTTATAAATTTTGTCAAATGGATGATTTTGTTACTTTCTTTATCTACTGAAATTGTATCGATAAATTAAATTTATTAAAGTAATATTTTTTATCTTACAACAAAAAGAAAAAATAAATTGCTTGTTTATCTTAATTTATTATTTTATTTCCTTCAGATATAGAAGTTTGTAATATTTATTTCTTTTTAGCGATGATTTTTCGAACATTGACTCCGAGATGTCATTCTTAAATTATTTGTAAGATCTAACTTTGCAACATGTTTTAGAGACTACGAAAACCAGAGAGGATAATTAGCACAAAAAGACATCATTGTTTGTACTTATTGTGCAAATTATCCCTATAGTTTCAAACTTGATATTTCGACTCTTATTTCAACTTTTTTTTTTTTTTGCGGAGCTGGTCATTTACATCTCATTCCATCAATTCCTTCCATCAACTATGGGTAGACGAAAATATCCCCATCGTTTGTTTTCATTGATCGAATTGTCCCTATTATTTCAATTTTGGCATTGAACCATCAGATTGACCTTTCTTCGAGCAGAAAGTTTTTACTATCTATTTTATTTATTAAAGCATTGTAAAATGACTATTTACTCTCATATTTAAATACACAAATAGAAAAGAAAGAATATATATACAAATAATAGTGAAATGTAGGGATGTTATGTGTTAATTACCATTGTTTGTCTAATTAATTCGAGGTGTTTGCTAAATGATACCGCCAACTAGGGGATGAAATTATGACAGATTGGGTGGCCAGTGGTGGCCAATTTTTTTTTCTGGTTTCAAATTGGGTGGCCGGAGGTAACTGGTGTTTTCTCTAGTTTGGGTTAGGTTGGCAGAAGGTGAGAATTTTTATTTTCTAATTTAATTTTTAATTTATTTTATGGATAATAGGTAAAGTTACCATTTTGTCATTTTTAATTTGATTAAAATTAATCAAATTTTGCTATTTTTGGTGAACTAACGATCAAATGGATCATCCATTTGGACATCTGCTACATATTTATGAAAGATTAGGGACCTTCATTGATAGAGTAAAGTTTGTAAAAATTGAAAAGATTAGAGACCGTTGCTGCAATTTTTCCAAACATAAATTATGTTTATATAACTATGCACACGTTAGGCACGTGCACATAGTCAAAGCAAGATTTGTGGGGTCATCGCAAGGATTCTCATTGGTAATGAAAGGGAAAACTCATTGCAAAGTGTCCACACACACACACCCCCCATGTCCAAGTTTGAAAAAGCAAGCTTTATACGTTATTTTTCTAGCTTTTTACATTTTTGTTATTATATATAGTGTGCATATTTTATTTTTCTATTTATGCACATTCTTGTCTAATGTAATGTATTAATCATGTTCGACATATATATATAATAATTGTCCACACTCTGAAGAGTTCAATATGTTATCGAATTTACATATTTTGAACTTTTAAATCAAGTTGAATTATAGGTTGGGATCGAAAATCTAAGAGCATATCTGGTTAAGCTTAAAATTTACTTATAAGTAAATACGTAAATTTTAAAAAAAAATTCAAAATAAATAAAAATTTTATCGACCTAAACTATATTTAAACTAGACATTTATCATAAATAGGGGAAAAGTAATATATTCAAAATACGTAACCCATGTTTGGTATAAATGAAAATTAGATCAAAATGTCAAATCAAAATTAATAATTAATTTTAATCGTATATTTTATAGGATCCATTATTTTTCAATTACACATCATTATTTTTTTTATCGAAAATTATTTTTAATCTACATCAAATAGCCTTAAAAATAAATTAATTTCAAAATGGAATTACTTGAATACATTTGGGAGGAAAAGGATATGCAAAAGGTAGACACAGACAGAGTGGCTTAGACAAAAGAGGAGAGAAATTCAACAATCATTTATTGAGTTGTGGGGACAGACATGTTGGAAAGGACACTGACTGACAAAAGATAAAAACAAAAAAAATGTCCCCACCTCACCCACAAAATCCCATGAGTATTACTACTATCGTACCAACTCTCTGTCTCTCCACTTTATGTAATTAGACATTATACTAATCATTATCTTAATAATGACACTCAATTATTTAAATAACTCACCACAGCGTGTATTTTAAAATAAACAAATAAATATTACGAGTTCATTGTTCCTATATAAAATTATTTTATTAAGCCAATATATTATTGAAAATGAGTTTAAAAAAAGTAATTTTCAAATAAGTCGTGTTAAGCATTATAAATACTCGCTAAGTAGCTATTCAAGTTTCACTCTTGATCTTCTGTCCTAGAGGTGGTAATCGAGTTGAACGACTTATCAGCTCGTAAAAAGCATCTCGTGAGCCGCTCGGGCTCACGAGCACAAGCTCGAGTCGAGTGGACTGGCTCACTAGGCGAGCCGAGTCGAGCCCACTCCCTAGCCCACGGGGCGAGCGGCTCGTCCAATGCGAAGGATATATATATATTTTAAAAGGGTTTATTTTTTAAAAAAAAATTTAACGAGCTCGTGAGCCGAAGCTCTGCTCGGCCCATGAGCCACAAGCTCACAGGTCGAGCCGAGCTCGGTCCATGAGTAACTCGACTTGTTATAAACGAGCCACTAGCTCGGCTCGTGCTCGCTCGTGTGCATGAGGGCCGAGCCGAGCCAGTCGACCCATTGTCACATCTATTCCGCTCTCAATTGGTAAGATAAACATTTCTCAATGTTGATGTGAAGTTTTTATCTTGTTCATTGGGATAGAAGATCAATTCTAATTCAAGTTTTGCTCTTACTTATTAGTCCACAATAAATTGATAGGTGATTAAAAATGCACATGCAATCTACTATTTACGTATCTGAAAAAGGGGACCATATGGCAAGATGGGAGCTAAAACATCATTTTCCAACCAATTTATTCGCGATTGATTATAAACACACATGCATATTTAAACATGTGAATTAAGTCGACTCCGCCTAATCAAGCACAATTTAATTCGTGATTGATTATAAACACACATGCATATTTAAACATGTGAATTAAGTCGACTCCGCCTAATCAAGCACAATTTAATTCAAAATTTAAATTTAAGAAAGGGAGAGAGGGATTCTCTTGGGCAAAATCTATATATATATATGTAATGTGTACAGAGGCAATTACGCCGCTGTCGGGACTTAAACAAAATCTAAGGCCACACCAAAATTTAAGTTAAATTTTACACAATTTTACACCAAATCTCGCATCAAAATGAAAATGATCTCTAATCCAATACACCAAAAGTTACACAAAATGAACAATATGTAATTATTTACTTCATTTTTTTTTAATTCTTAACAATTTATTTATTTGAAAGATCTATTTACTTACTTATTTATTTATTTTATTACTACACAAATTACAAAATAAATAATTAGCTTTGAATAACGAAAATATCGAATTCATTAATAAATTTAAAAAATAAAGTGCAATTCATAAAAATACCGCAACTAAGAAAATATTAAATCGTGTTATTAAAATATAGTGTCATTATTATTGATTGCATGAGTAATTTTTTTAAATAATAATAATAATTTGTATAACGAAAATAATTGACACAAATACCATTAAATAAAAATTCGTTGCGAAGTGGAAAAGAAGGACAAAAAAATATTTAATCATTTTGGTGCGAAATGATGCAATGGGTCGGAGGTCAATTGCACCAAAATTTTGGTGCAATTTGATAAAATTTGATGTAAAGGGATTGGGTTAGAGATTCCATAAAATTCATCTTTTGAAATGATAAAAAATAATAATAAAAAGAATTGATTATTAATGAAATTTTCATTGGTTAAACAACGACGTGATTGGGATGTAAATCAATAATTGTCGATAATTTAGATAGAGTTATCAGTTGTGACAGCATTTGTGATGTAATTATTGACCGTGCTTTCATTGTTGATTGTTGATAAGTTGTTGATGTTATTAACAATGTTTTTTTCTTTACGTATATATATTTTTCTGTAAGTTACTTACCAATTTTTTTTAATAATATTACCGACATGAATTGTATTCTAAATGTTATTTTACTTCCGATGAAATTTTTCATTGCTATTACATTTTTTTATATTTTACTTTATTTATTAGCAAAAATTTGGTAAATTAAATTTATTTAAGCTATTTGTTTTTTTAATCTTACTAATTGAGTCATTTGCTTTTTTGGTTATAAAATGACTGCCAAAAAAAAGGTAACATTTTATTTTTATTTTTTGTATTTTTATTACTATATTTAACAGAAATTCTTTCAATAAGTTAAATTAATTAGACAATTTAAAAAAATTATCTCCGACAAAAATACTTCATTATTTGTTATTTCGTTACTTATGAACTCTTCCATTAGTAGTGATAATTCTTTATTTTAATTACTTTAGTTGAGATGATGATCTATAAATTGAAAGTTGAATCGACTTCAACACCGCGCGTAAACCTATTTACACAAACGCATATATAAAATATGTCGAGTTTTTATTTGGTCCAAAAATATTGTGATAATACTTTGGGACAGAATTGCAAGAAAATTCTCATGAATTTGTTGAAAACCTCCCCCGATAGAGACAAGAGACATGACCTTCAACAATAATGCGAGTAACATGTTCACTTTGATGATCATTCATGAGTAGTAGAAAAATTGCTTTGCTTTATTTGCTCCCTTTGAACCAGAGGGTGGAATCATAATACACCCATTTGACTATA
This sequence comes from Fraxinus cuspidata, assembly GCA_903798385.1. Classification (NCBI taxonomy): domain Eukaryota; kingdom Viridiplantae; phylum Streptophyta; class Magnoliopsida; order Lamiales; family Oleaceae; genus Fraxinus; species Fraxinus cuspidata. The sequence continues at coordinate 7,421 of CAIGRP010016383.1, forward strand.
ACTACCACGTCCATTTTTGGTAAAAATTAAAATTAATAATTTATTTTAATCGATTTGAGATTTTCAATCACACATTTTATCAAAATTTGATTTTAGTACCCATCAGTAATTATATTTTATGATTTGTTACGTGATCATTTTCAACCACACATTCACATAATAAAATATTTTACACGTATATAAAAAATATTCTAATTTTTAACCACACATTCTCCTTAAAATTCAGAACTATTTTTTTTTTCAATTAATGAAAATCAAACAGACTCTTGATTCAACCAATCAAACGCACATCCTTAAATCCTATGGTCGGGATAGCCATTGGGCCCACACTAAAGTGGATTCACGCACTCCAACTGCGTCTGGGATTCATCACCTCAAATAGTTCAAAAGAAGTCTGGAAAAAAGGAGGACATTTTACTATTTTCTCACAGATCTGTAATAGAAATTCTCAACTACTACCCCCGTGTGTGCTCTGTCTAATGCGGACGTGTGGAAAATATCGCTAAAGCTTGAGGATTAGAGTGTAATAAGATTAAAAGTTGGAGGACCTATACTGCAATTGTAATCTGCCATGACGAATAACGGTGTTCACTTTCTAGTAAGTAAATCCTTTTCTTAGCCGAATTAGAAAAGGGGGACGGGGATGGAGAACGCTCGGATTTTTCGTTGCCCCCATCGAATTATTTATAAAATGGGATGTGAACTATAAATTCTCTCATTTATCATCTCATTTAATTATTGTTTTTTTAAATATAATTTAAATTGAAATATTAGAGTGGAGGACCATGTTACCATGTTCTCAGCTCCTGTCCATGTGGAGTAGAGGACGGAGAATTTTGCCATCTCTATCCATAATCTACTTCTCGAATTGACTCTCAAGTTTGCAATTCATCATCTTAGCAATCTGTTTTTATCCTAGTCTCGCACTCTCACAAAATAAGCCTCCGTATCATCTTCACCTTCAATTACTCCACGTGTCACTTCTCAAGTTTACCTTTGTAATTATAATTTAATCAATTTTGATCAAATATTTTTTTTATCCACACCTCGTAAGATGTACAATATTATTCACTCATTATTTATCCATTTCTTGTGATACATGACTTATAATCATTTAAATTTTAATTTAATCACTTTCAAAACATACTCAAGTCACCATCTTTATTATTATTATTATTATTATTATTATTATTATTATTATTATTATTATTATTTATGCTACAAAATCTCGTACCTGATTAATCCGAGCTTGACGGCTGAGAATGAGCACGAACAAGGTCTTCCGGTACCTGAAACAAAGGCGACGAGATTTGTTCTCGTCTCCCCTCCGATGCTTAAGTCGGAGAGAATTTGGCGAAAGTATATGTGCGAAAAATTGAATGTAAAAACATACCTTAATAATGAATTTGAATGATGCATTTATAGACGTGGGTAGTAACATTCCTAGTAGGATTGCAATGTTGAAATTCCAAGGAGTTCTACCGTGGAAGTTGTAATTTAATCGATCTTGCATTACCCACGTGTTTGGATAGAAGTAAGATTCTGATGGTAGAATCCTTTCATGATGAGATTACCTATTAACAGTATGACTCTTTTTCTCTCAGATTTGGATGAACAGTGATATGAGGAAGGGCCCTAATAAGTCGATGACTGCACGATAGTAGGTTATATCATGATTTCGAGGAGGCCCTAGTGACCAAGAGTGGGCAATCCCGATAAGGAATGCCCGAGGAGGACACGAGGCATTGAGATCAATATGGGAAAATTCCTCCTCGGGATGCTCGAGCTACTCCAATCTTGGGATTATCAAATTTTTTTTTATTGATATTCCCTCTCCCATTATTAGGCCTATGTTTGACTAATATTTATAAATGATCAAATCACTTTTTGTTCATATAATTTTTTAGATTATAAGTACTATATACGTATCATCATTCATTTTTTTAGTTTTAATTAAAATTATTTATTAGCAAGCTATAAGTTAAATAATTTATTTGCCATAATTCCTTCATTTGATATTGTTGAGCCCATAAACAAATCCAAAAATACCCTCATTTCCATGGCAATTTGAAACTTCATTTCAAAATCACAATTGACATTATGGATTATATACACACTTTTGTTATCTATGAAGGGGTTTATTGCTTGTTCGAAGTCAATTTTTGAAGTGAGATTTATTTTTTTCGGATAATATGTGATTGAAAAGCAGAAAAAAAGTTATGAGTTCGAAGAATGTGCAATTAAAAATGATTTTGGAAGAAAATAATTTTTCAAAAAATTCTCCCACATAAGCTCTTAGTCGACAAAAAGGCGATGTCATTAATCGAAATACTTTTTTCAGTAAATATTCGATGATTATGAATAAAATTATTTTAGTTTGCCATTATAAAAATCTTAAATTCTTATAGATTAAAATTTTTCAAATTTTCCAATATCAATGTACAACTAAAATTGAACAGTATTGATCAACCCATAAAAGAAGAAAGTATCTAAATACATAAAAATCATTTAAAAAGAATATAATTGACATTTTATGGTTTTATAAGATTAGACATTTTTGACCAAATATTTGGGTTTTTTTTTTTGGGTCATTGCAACTTTTGGGAAAGGTCGTTTAAAAAATGGCACAATTTCTTTTCAGACGTGAGCTTAAAATTCAAGCCTACTTTTATCAGACATTACTGCTCTGTTCTTCCACTTGGCTTTTCTTTTACCACAAACCCATAAAATCAACGGTAAATTGTGGAGGGTTCTTGGAATTAATTGTGTTATTATTGGTCCTCCCGTGCTCCCTGCAGTTGCTGTCAAACGAACTGCTCCAAAGTCCTGCAGGCTGCATAGAAAGATGGAGCTTTGGCTTTTCCAGTAACTTGCTCAAAACCATACGTTGAAAGAGAGAAAAAATAATACAGGCTGAAACAGAATGTTGAATGTGGGTTTTTATTGATTATTTTCAGTTGATTACAGTGGACAAAGATGAAGGATTTGAGATCTTTCATGTGTAAGTAGTACTTTAGTTCACAGCAACGTCTTTTATTTATTTAAATTTGGTAAAGAAAATTGAGAGAAAGATACTATCTTTTTCTCTTTCGTTTCTTGTTTATTCTTTGGTTTTTATCTTTCTTTATAGAGAAATTCAACCACCATGCCTTTCCTTGATTGTTTTTCTTTTTCCTCTTGTTTACCTTTCTGGGTCTTCTGCAGGAACAAGGGAAAATATTAAGTGAACTACGGGCTACTGCCATACTATAGTTGGTAGGTTGGCTTGGAACAAGAAAGAAGGGATTTTTCTTTGCTACTTTCACAGTCTTTCTTTACTCGAAAAAAGAGTAGCTAGTGGTTGACGGAAAAAAAAAAGTAGTTTTGGAGGGTTGGAGTGGAATCTACTACCAACCCCAGAAATAGAAGAACATGGATGCATATGAAGCAACAAAGATTGTTTTTCAAAGGATCCAAAGATTGTACCCTGAAAATGCCTCTAAAATCATGGGAATTCTCCTGTTGCAAGACCCTGGTGAGAAAGAAATGATCCGCTTGGCGTTTGGCCCTGAATCTTTGATTCACTCTGTGATTCTTAAAGCTAGAAAAGATTTGGGTTTAGCATCATCAAATACTCCGTCAACCCCTTCAAGTCCTCCTTCACCATTCAGCAACTCTTTATCTCTCTCAAGTGCTAATTCTTCTTCTAGGCTACTTGGCGGTGTGAATTTTCCTTCTCCTCTCAGTATGCCTAACCAGTCTTCAACTGCAGCTTCTTGGGCTAATTCAAGCTTCTCTGATTTTAAAACCCAAGATGATTTAACCAGTCCTGGTTCTGCTCCAGTTGCATATAATGCAACCACTCCATCTGCTATGAATTCTGCTGCGCCTCCTTTTTATGCAACTGGAGAGGTTGATCTGATTGATGAGCTTCATTTACAAGACCAGCTCTCTTTCCTCAACGATGGCTCTCCATTACTGATGCCTAAAAGCCCTGATATGTTCTACTCACAGCAAGATTTGGCCTCTAGCCCAAGTGGAAACGGAGGCGGCGAAGGGTTGCTCTTCCCTTCTTACGGTGGTGCCACCGATAACTGGGGTGGTGACTCATTCAACGGCTTGCCTCACCGCCGCAGCTGCTCAGCGAGTGATGTCTGTTTGTGCCCTGATGATCTTGGTGGTGGGTTCGGATGGAAACCTTGTCTTTACTTTGCTAGAGGATACTGCAAGAATGGCACCAGTTGCAGGTTTGTCCATGGCGAGAATGGGGCGGATGATGCCGCCATGGTTGGCTCACCGAGTAAGTTTGAAATGATGGAGCAGTGCCAACAGCTGCTTAGATCCAAGTCTATGCAACAACAAAGACTGGCCACAGCCTCTCAACTCATGGCTTCTACTAATTTCCCTTACTCCCCAGGGGCCACAAATAGATGCATGAATTTGCTTCTCCAGCAGCAACTGCAAGCTGAGAGTCCAAGGCATGAACATTTTTACTTGATCTTTTTACTGGGTTCATATTTTTTTTGAAGTAAATAATTTTGGATTTGAACTTGCAGAGCCTTTTTGGGTGATGATATGCACAAATTTAGTCGGTCTCGGCTCGAAAGAGGTGATTTTGGTATGATGAATCCTGGTTCGAGGCAGATTTACTTGACATTTCCAGCTGACAGTACTTTCAAGGAAGAAGATGTTTCCAATTATTTCAGGTGCATGAATTTCTTGTTGAGCTTGAATGAGGTTAATTATACCTTTCTTTAGCTAATTGAGCTGAGAAATTGAGTTTAATAAATAATTTGCTTCATCTTGAAGTATTTACGGGCCAGTTCAAGACGTGAGGATTCCGTATCAGCAGAAACGGATGTTTGGTTTTGTCACATTTGTTTATCCAGAGACTGTAAAGCTCATTCTCGCAAAGGGCAATCCCCACTTTGTGTGTGATGCTCGGGTACTCGTCAAACCATACAAGGAGAAGGGCAAAATCCCCGACAAACACAGGTTAGTCACTCTCTCTCTAAGCCTTTCTGGGTGGTAGCCCAATTATCTATGGATTATTAATGTTATATTTAATGATACTTACAGAAAACAGCCACAGATGGAGAGGGGAGAGTACACGGGATGTAGTAGCCCTACCGGGCTGGAGTCGAAAGATTCTTACGATCTTCTGCTCGGTAAGTAAATATTCATCCCTTGCATCGTGCGCTGAAAATTTGTTGGTTTCTTGAAGTAAACAGCAATGCATCATGCCTTTAATTCAGTTGGTTTCTAAAAGAAAATAGCATGTTCCTAAGTTTGACCCTTTTAGAATTGAAGACGTTATAATTCATGTTTAATGAAATAGTATTTTCTTTTCGGCTTTAGGCACGAGGATGTTCTACGACAATCCCGACATGTTATGGAGAAGAAAATTAGAGGAGCAAGCAGATTTGCAGCAAGCAATTGACCTCCAAAATAGGAGACTTATGGGTCTACAACTTCTTGACATCAAAAGGAATAGCCATCAACGAACACTCTCCACTGCTAACATTATTTCATCCCCGACACAGTCTCCGAGTTTTTTCAACCAGAATGTCATTCTATCCGGTGACCGCAGCAGCCCGGAATCTAAAGAAGGTGCCATTTTTATTTGTTTCAGTTTTCTTATACATTGAGTTTCATAGTTGTTGAAAGATGGATAAAGACTTTTGCATTTGAAATTATGCTGTTGCAGAAAATGGTTCAATTTTGGCAGTGAAAAATCCAGTAAATGTTACTGATACAGAGAAACAATCTTCTCTCAAAAATGAAAATAGCAAAGACAGAGAAAATCCCGACAAAGAAAGTGATTTGCAAGGAAGGTACTGGACCCCTTCTTGTTTTCTGTTTTTTCATCCAGTCGAAACTCATTAATATATTACCAGTAATGTCCCGAAATTAGCATTCCAATGTGTTAGTTGAATGCATATTAAATGTTGATGTGTGACCTCTAATTCATATGTGTCATGTACTATTGCTCTGAATGATTTAGTTTCTTCATAAATTTGAATGTAGTTTGGAGCACAACCTCCCCGATAGTCCCTTTGCATCGCCAAAAGCTGCCGGAAACTACACGACTGCTTTCTCTAAGGAGACGGGAGAATCCGATAAGATTTCAGTGTCATCTCCTGCTAACAATAACTTGATCAATCCGTCTCTATTTCCTACTAGTTCTTCACTAGACATGGCTCCATTCAAATCGTGTTACTTCCAAGTGCCTAGGTATAATTACTCACTACTCATGACTCACTCGCTTACGTTTAATTAGACGCATATATAAGCAAATACCTACATGACTAATACAGGTTTGCTTCTGGTCATGAGGCCATTGGAATGTAGGCCTACAATCTTTTCTTGCTTTTTAGCTTCCTTAATGGAGGTAAGTAAACAAAATAATCTGCTGTTTCTTAATTATAAGTTGCTGCTTAATTAATTGACACTTTTGCTAAGTACCTTTGTCTTGGTACTTGTTCATTTACTGAGGTGGGTTTTGCATTTTGTGTTTGAATCTTTGTACAGGATGAAGATTGATTTGATCTGCTAAATCAAATTCCAAGTCAGTGTGTGAGCATAGCCAGCATTTGTTACAAATACTGTACCTACTTACTATCTTATACATTAAAGGCATACATTACATTGAAAGGCAGTAAAGAAAGTGGGCAGACAGATAGACAGCCATCCATTTTCTCTTTTAATTTCTGTAGGTGAAGAAAGTTGTTGGACAACTGGTAAAAAAAGGAAATAGTTACAGTGAAATCAAAGAAATATCTGTGTAGAAGTATGTAAAATTTCAGCAATTCTTATTCACATAGGTCTCACATGGGCTCACTCCTACGTGAGTATAAGTCAACAAAGGTGTTTTCTTCTTTACGACGACGGAGTTTAATTCAAATTTCAGGGTCTGTAATTTCTTCCCTTCTCTCGTCTCGCTATTGATGGCTATTTCCCATTGTATAATACAAAAAAAGAAAATTAGAATCTTGGATTTTCTTGAATCTTGATCTATCTGTACAACGAGTTAGAAAGATTTGTAGTTTTGTTTATATTATGAGAGGGTGGGGGTGGACGTTTTGTGTGTCTTTTTGCTGCCTGCCTTTGATGGAGGGTGACAACATCACATGGGGGGGGGGGGTGCTGACTGACAAGTGGGACCCCACCACCAAACACCCATGTGATTTACTGTCCCTCAGATCAGATCACATCATCTGTAGAGAGAGAGAGAGAGGTGAAATATGAGCCGTTGATATCTAAAAGTGGATTTGATACCGCACGTATGACAAAAGGGTACAGGAAGGAATCTTTTGGGGATGGTGGTGCGTGCGTGCGTGCTTTCATCCTTTCTATGTTCACAACACACATACATTGTCCAAGGTCGCCTATGAGATTTTGGCTCAACTTTATTCGAGTTTTACTTGGGGAACATCATTTCTCACTTTGAATTGGTTAAAATGTACGGAATTTCTTTCTTTTTATGGATGATTAGATTCGGTAACGGAAGGTCTATGGTTGATAGATATTGTACACCATCAAATATTTTCAAGTTAGGAAAATAATAATATAAATTTTTTAAACATTTAAATTAAAATTATGGCCCTTGTTTCATTTAAATAAAATAAATAAATCAGATTTTCAATACATTTTGATAAAATATGATTGAATGTTTGATTGAAAAGTTGCGTGCTGTGGTCAAAATTAATTGATGATTTTGATTTTAATTCAAATTTTTAGTTGAATCAAAATCTGGGCTTCTCTTCTTTTGATGATATTAAATTGGCTATTATATCATTACAATCAATTTGTTTTAGTACTTCTTTTTTAATAGAAACCACGATTAATTTACTCAACATTTCTTGTGACATTATCGATCGAATGTAGGATTTTATCAACATCAACTTTGAAAAGCTTCTATCGATAGATGTAACTGTATATTCCATATTTTATATATAGTCCCTAGGACATGGATTCTATTTGAACCAATGGATCGTGACAATTCGTTACTACTAGCAATGACTGAACGGTGCATTCATGTTGGAATTAATTTTTCGAGAATTGCATGAATGATCATTCCAACTCTTCTATGAATCTCAAACCATTTTTATGCTTGTGCCATTAATATGTGCAATATCAACAAGTCTTTAGCAAGATTAGAAGACTTCTTAAAATAATTCATATTATTGAAAAAATACTTAAAAATATAAACTAAATAATAAAACATAACTTGCAAAACAAATGCAGCAAATGTAAGCACATCAAAGAAGACAGAGACACTATCTCGGTACACAAATGCATCAAAATCTCATTCCCAAATTAGTAATGTCATTCCAATCATCACCAAATCAGCAAATTTAGAGAATGTAAAAAGAGAGAACTTATAACCATATTTTATGCAGCACAAAGCAAGAAAAGCACTCATAAAATGGCAATAATGCCCTTAGTTATCCTCTTCAATTACATTCTTTTTGTATTAATAGCATTAATATATATACTAAGTATATATTCCTAGTTTTCATTCCTTGCATATTTTGATTTCCATTTATGATTAAAAAAAAAAAAAATACATGAGAACAATAATTTTTAAATAAAAAGTATGTAGTTATTTATCATTTTGGACATTAATGTGCCGTCGTCCAAATATTTTAAATTTCCAGACTTAAATATTATTGATTCATTTAATTCTTAATATTTTTTTTTCCAAACGTTTTAACTCACTACAAAAATTAAAATTTTGTATTCGAAAGTGTATATGTTCAAATTTCGGAATTAATTTCATTTTTCTTTTATGTTATAATATTTTTTCAGCATTCGAAATTGATATGATGTGACACTTTTTAATTAAAAGGCCACACACTGTGTAATTTAATAGGAAATTTTTGCTTAAGCTTGTAATGATCTTATTAAAAAAAAAAAAAATTGTAAGTGATAAATAGCTCTTACTCCCTACATTTTTGTTGGATATGGATTAAGATTTTACATTTGAAACTAACATAACATGTCACTTTTTAATAAAAAAAAAAGTCGCATGGTGTAATATGATTGCGTCATTTTTCTAATAACATGTATGTTTGTGATAGAATCGATGTCTTCATCTATTATGATGGCAAATGAAAAAATATGAAAAATACATAGATTTTGAAATGATCAGAATCGTCGTCCCAATAGAATGTAGGTAGTGAACTTGAGGGGGTGATGTTCTGTTGTGTTAGAAAATAATTTAAGGTTATGCATTCGAAAAGTGATTCTTTTTCACTTTCTAATAAAATGTCTCACACTGCGTAATTTTAGTTTTTCAATTATAATATTTTTTCCTAAGGTTACAATATGATTATAAGAATTATTAAACCAATATTTAGCAATTAGATTTACTTCTTGTTATGTTAAATTGTATTAGGGACGTTCTATATTAGAAAGTGACTTAATGTGTCACTTCTTAATGAAAATATCACGCATTGTGTAATTGGACTTTTTAACAGTATATTCATTTTGCTTCTCTCAATAATTGAACCCGATTGACTCGACTCCTTTCTGTGACCCAAACCTCTTACTATGTTTTGTTTTTCGTAGGTAATATTGCTTAAATGAAGACACACAGTGACTCGGCTCAGCCCGTATGCGTACGAGCTCGGCTTGTTACTCGTGGGCCAAGATCGACTTGGCCCGTGAGCTCATGGCTAGTGGGCCAAGCCAAATTTCAACTTGCGAGCTTGTCAATTTTATTTTTTTTATCTTTTTTTTTTCACTAGTCAAGAAGGCTGACTCGATAGGCGAGCTCGCCCACAAGTCATCTCGCCTTGGATGACTTGTGGGCGAGCTCGTTGGCTCGCCTAGCGAGTCAGCCTTCTTGGCTAGTGCTCGGGCTCGTCATTTGACGAGTCTGAGCCACCCACAAGCGGACTTTTCACGAGCTGACGAGCCGCTCAGCCCATTTACCACCACTACACACGATCAATTCAACTTTCCTAAATTCCCACCGTTATACCCTTGACTAAGCTTATGTTCATTTATTAAAAACTCATACAACCTGTCACTTCTTCAATAGAAGGTTTATAGGTCCATTTGGAATTTATTTTAGGGAATGAAAATAAAATTTAGTTAAGCATGGAAAAGTAACTTTCGTGTCAACTTTGCTCAAATATTCGGACTTGAAAATGTGCTGTCATCCAAATATTTTAAATTTCCAGACTTGATTGTTATTGAAGCATTTAGTTATTAATATTTTTCTCCAAACGTTTTTAACTCACTACAAAAATTAAAATTTTTTTATTCGAAAGTTTACATGTTTAAATTTCGGTGTTAATTTCTTTTTTGTTTTATGTTATAATATTTTTCAGTATTATAAAGTGATATGACGTGACACTACTTTTTTATTAAAAGGCCACACACTGTAATTTGATTTTTTTAATAGGAGATTTTTGCTTAAGCTTGCAATGATCTTATAAAAAAAATGTAAGTGATATTTAGATCTTACCCCCTACTTTTCTGTTGGATATGGACTAAGATTTTACACTTGAAACTAACATAACATGTCACTTTTAATAAAAAAAAGTCACACGACGTAATATAATTGTGTCATTTTTATAATAACATGCATGTTTGTGTCTTTTTGTGGATACGGATAAAATCAATGTTTTCATCCATTATGATGGCAAATGAAAAAATATGACAAATACATAGATTTTGAAATGACCGGAATCGTCGTCCCAATAGAACATAGGCAGTGAACTTGAGGGTGTGGTGTTTTGTTGTGTTGGAAAATAACTGATGTTATGCATTTGAAAAAGTGACATTCGTTGTTACTTTCTAATAAAATGTCGCACATTGCATAATTTTAGTTTTTTAATTACAATTTTTTTTTCTAAGGTTACAATATGATTATAAGAATTATTAAACCAATATTTAGCAATTAGATTTACTTATTGATATGTTAAATTTGTATTAGGGACGTTATTTACTAGAGAGTGACTTAATGCGTCAATTCTTAATGAAAATATCACGCATTGTGTTATTGGACTTTTAACAGTATATTCATTTTGCTTCTCTCAATAATTGAACCCAATTGACTCGACTCCTTTCTGTGTCCCCAACCGCTTACTATGTTTTATTTTTCGTATGTAATATTGCTTGAATGAAGACACACGATCAATTTAACTTTCCTAGATTCTCACCGTTATACCCTTTGATTAAGCTTATGCTCATTTATTAAAAAGTCACACACTGTGTCACTTCTTCATAAAAGGTCTGTATGTCCCTTTTTAGTTAATAAAAAAATGAGCCTACTTTTTTTTATCTGAAGGAGAGTACTTAGCCTAATGTGCCTATTATGATTTATGAACAACCTAAAGTCTGAAGTTCTCACCGACCATGTCACTGGCCAATGGGCTATCTGGACTTATTGCCACCCCCTAATTATGAACAATCTATCGTTTGCACTTAGACGTACGAGCTTGTGTAATCTTGATTTTTTTACTAAATATTTCACGTCCAATCTTTATATGAAAACCTTCCTTGCAAGTTCTCGTATTTGTATTATTGTTAATTTCATTAGAAACAATTCTAATTGCATGTTCTGGTTTATGTACTACTATTACTCCAAAGCTTTAGTTTGCATTTTTCTCTCAGTTTGAAAATGATAACAAATTAGCAAATCTTTCTCTTCCTTCCCACCTATTTCGATGGAGATTTTGAAACTTTCCTTGTACTCAAATTCATGAAAATATATCCTCCATTACTTGCAAAATATCCATGCAATTGCTTCTTTCTTGAATTTTACTTGGATAATTCTTGAAAGTACATACATGGAGAGGTACTTGAGAGAGAACTTTGACGTAGACCATAAGAGACCGTCTGAAGAAGCATTAAAGAGATGGAGATCTGCTGTTTGGTTGGTCAAAAACCCACGCCGGAGGTTCCGAATGGTTGCCGATCTCGCTAAACGTGCCAAAGTCGAACGCAAACGCCAAAAAATCCAGGTTTCGTATACGTATTTCTATTGCATTCTTTGTTGTATACGAAGTACAGCCTCTTCTTTATATGTTGTCAATATTACTGAATTCTTCCTATTCATATTCTTCTGATACAACCGACAAATTAAGGCTCGCTATGTACTAGTAAATTTAGAGTCAATTACGATCTTTTTGTCTGGTCAGATCTAATTGGAAAGCTTCTAAGATTGCTGCGTTGATTGTGATCAGCATTAAAACCGTGTAATAATATTCCAAACCCGGAAATTTCTTGGATATTTCCCGATGGCATGGTATCTTCAAACATTTCTGCCCTTCACACGGACAAATTTGCTCTAGAAATTATAAAGCAAAGAAAGGTCATTTACATGAATTAGACCCTTCAAATCCCTTTTCAAACTTAAGTTCGCTTCAAACTTTTAAGCTATAACATGGGCAAATCAACGACTTCATTATCAGATCAAGCAGCCAATAAGTCACAATCTACGGTGATGCCACCTATTTAGAAATCTATCCGGCGGTCGTTTTTGGTTCTGTGCTGTCATGATGCAGGTTAGGCCACAGTTTATGCGTTTTTCCGTGGTACGATATTGTCATACGATGTAACAAAGTTTAGTCGTACGCTATAATATTGCTGAAGGAGATGTTAAAAAGGTTTACTCGATTTATTTCGTGTCATTATGGATACTATGCGTATCATATAATTGAATACACAGTTTTCGAGTATCTTGGTAATTAGGAAAAGTTTATGATGAAGCAATAGCATATATGCATGTTTCGTATACAATATTAGACATAATTGAACCTGAGTGTTAAGAATCGCTATGCGGGTAACAATGGTTAGAATAAAATCTTGTTTCTGGGAAGCATCACTTGGGAATTGGATGGATGATCTCATTTCATGGAGTGAAAAGGGAATAAGGTTGAGTGTAATGAAAATGATTTTTTTCGAGGGGAAAAGTTAGTCGGACAGAGTTGGGGAAAAACAGGTGTATAATTTGTTTTTTAAACTGTTCAATCAGTGAATGACACGTATCCTACCTATTTTTAATGTAGCAAAACTCTTTTACAAGATAGGAAAATATTAAGTATTAGTCTCACATAGAATCTTCACCATTTTTCTTCTTCTTTTAAGTTGGTCAAACACTCTTGAACGTGTTCTTAATTATTCGCTTTTAAACACGTTGATGTGATTTTATGTTATTTCAGCTTTTATTTCTTTTCAAACTCTTTTTAATTTTATTTATGATCATTATTATTCTCATAAAATAATTAATTAATGGGCCAAATAAATCAGCCAAAAAAGTGAAAATAAATAACAATCTTTCAATTTTTATAATTTCTAATTCTATTTGAGCCTAAATATTAAATAATGTTTTCTATGCTTTTAAAAGTACGTTAATGTTAACAAATAACATATGAGAATATGATAGCTTCACCAAATGATTATAGTATGTGGCATATTAATATAAAGTCTTTCGGTCCACATAATATTGATGTCTAATAAAGTAAACGGTTTAAGTTTATTCATCTCCAATAAATTTTGTCTACAACTTAAATTTATGAATCATTTTGTATAGCGCAAACACCCATTTATGTGACATTAAATTTAACGACTCTTATGAGCTATATAAACTAGTGTTTAACACTCACATAACATTATTCTAAATTTATTTTAATATGTGAGAGAAAAAATAATAGTTTAAACAGGGAGTAATGTAATACAAATAAATCGTCAAACTACAAAGAGTTACACGTAGAAGCGTTAAAGTTTAGTGATTAGGATTTAGAGAACATGTTTATGAGAAACTTGAGCATTAACGTTAGCAACTTAGCATGCATCTTTAACTTAATCTATATAGGCTCTTCGGCCTGGCTCGACTATGTTATGGCTCGATGTAGGCATTTTTTTCCTTGGGACAAGTCGAGCCAAACCATGCAAAGAAGGTATTTCCCAACTATTTCTTATTTTTGTTATTATTTTCTAAGAAATAATAAAAAAAATTAATCATTAAGGTCCAAGAAACTGGATTTCAAATATGGTATGAGTACCTTTCGTTTTACATTTCGAGTCTTTGAAGTAAGTTTAAATGATCTGCAACTTAAAATTAATTTTTAGAATGTAGTATGGTATATATCTTTTCTTAGTATTGCAGCCTTTAAGATCATGGGGCCGAATCTTGCCATAGCATTGATTTATATTTTCAAATAATATGATTGGACTGTTTTGTGCCATGGAACTTTTGAATTTTATTTTCTTTAGCTTAATTGTAATTTGACACTCTTTTTTCCAGGAGAAGATACGAATAGCTTTATACGTGCAAAAAGCAGCGCTGCATTTCATTGATGGTATGATTTTCGCACGAAACATACTGCTACTACTCATGTTCCCTGTTTTTCTTTCTCATATGTGTTTCTTGCTTACTATACTAAAGCCGCAAGTCGAACAGAAGATAAGCGCCAGATCTCCGAGGAGGTTAGGCAAGCTGGTTTCAGCATTGATCCAGATGACCTTGCATCAATTGTTCGTTCACATGATCTCAAGCGGTTGGAATCTCATTTAGGATTGGAAGGATTAGCAAGAAAATTATCTGTTTCACTAGAAAAAGGAGTATGCCTGAGTGAAATTTCGAACAGGCAAAGAATCTATGGCTTGAATCAATTTGTTGAGAAACCTTCAAGGCCCTTCTTTATGTTTGTGTGGGATACCCTACAAGATCTTACTCTGATCATCTTAATGGTGTGTGCCGTAATCTCTATAGGCGTTGGCATTGCCACAGAAGGGTGGCCAAAAGGTATGTATGATGGGCTTGGAATAATTCTGTGCATTTTCTTAGTGGTGTTAGTCACTGCCATTAGTGACTACAAGCAATCCTTGCAATTCAGGGACCTCGATAAAGAAAAACGAAATATACTTGTTCATGTCACGAGAAATAGGAACAGACAAAAAGTTTCTATTTATGATTTGGTGGTAGGTGACATTGTTCACCTGTCCATAGGAGATCAAGTTCCGGCAGATGGGCTTTTCATATCAGGTTACAGCTTGTCAATTGATGAGTCAAGCTTGTCAGGTGAGAGTGAGGCAGTAAATATTGAGAAAGGGAGACCTTTTCTTCTGTCTGGTACCAAAGTGCAAGACGGATCAGGAAAAATGCTTGTGACTTCAGTTGGTATGAGGACAGAATGGGGGCGATTGATGGTCACTCTAAGTGAAGGAGGAAATGACGAGACGCCATTGCAGGTGAAGCTAAATGGAGTGGCAACCATTATTGGGAAAATTGGTTTGGCTTTTGCTGTGCTGACATTTATGGTGCTCACTGCACGGTTTTTAGCAACAAAGCAGGGTGGGATTACAAAATGGGTGATGGATGATGCGATGAGTCTTCTGAATTTCTTTGCAATTGCAGTAACTATACTTGTAGTTGCTGTACCGGAAGGACTGCCATTGGCAGTAACACTAAGTCTTGCCTTTGCAATGAAGAAATTAATGAACGATAGGGCGTTAGTGAGGCATCTCTCTGCTTGTGAGACTATGGGTTCGGTGAGTTCCATTTGCACGGATAAAACAGGCACATTGACTACAAATCACATGGTGGTGACACAAATTTGGATATGTGGAGAAGCCAAAACCGTAGAAAGTAACGGTCTGGGAAATGCATTGAAGTCTTCTATACCAGAAAAAGTGACAAGAGCTCTTGTCCATGGCATATTTCTAAACACAAGCTCCGAAGTGGTGAAAGGTCAAGACGGCAAGACGGAAATATTAGGTTCTCCAACTGAGACAGCTATGCTGGAGTTTGGCTTGCTATTTCAGGACTTCGATGCTCAAAAGAAGGAGTGCAAAACAATAAAAGTAGAACCTTTTAATTCAGTAAAGAAAAAGATGTCTGTGCTGGTGGCTCTTCCAGGTGGTGAACTTCGAGCCTTTGTTAAAGGTGCATCAGAAATTATTCTTGGCATGTGTGACAAAATTGTTGGGAAGGATGGCGAATCTGTATCTTTATCTGACGAGCAAAGAAAGAACATGGCGAATGTCATTGATGGTTTTGCGTGCAAAGCTCTGCGAACACTTTGTTTGGCTTTTAAGGATATGGAAAACACGTCTGATGATTCTATTCCTGATAACAACTATACACTTGTAGCAGTAGTTGGAATTAAAGATCCAGTTCGACCAGGCGTAAAAGAAGCTGTCCAGACTTGTTTAGCTGCTGGAATTACAGTGCGAATGGTAACAGGAGATAACATAAATACAGCCAAGGCCATAGCTAAAGAATGTGGCATCTTGACTGACGATGGTATAGCCATAGAAGGGAAAGATTTTCGCGATAAAAGTACCCAGGAAATGAAGGAGATAATACCTAAAATGCAGGTATGATACTGGCCTGAAAAGGATTTAGACGTTGAATTGAGTAAAATAGCTTTTAATTTCTCGAATTATTTATTTTTTAGGTTATGGCGAGATCTTTGCCTTTGGATAAACACAAATTAGTAACTATGTTGAGGAAAGAATTGAAAGAAGTGGTGGCTGTGACCGGTGATGGAACTAATGATGCCCCTGCTCTTCATGAGGCAGATATTGGACTTGCTATGGGTATAGCAGGATCCGAGGTTCGTCTAATATCATGGAAAATTAATTCATGATTCTTCAACCATCGTTAACAAGTAGACAAGAAGCCTTTTCAAATTCAAGCATGGAATTAGTGTAAAATCTTTAAATATATCCATTTCTATGTTTCTTCTCTCAGAGTACATAGAAAATTTGAATCTGCTAGTTCAAACAAGAATGTCTCTTCATATATGTTTCATTCTAGTTTCTAACACCGTTGAGTCTCCTGTGTATGGAGTATTCAGTAGATTAAGATGCTTATTTATTTCTTCTCCCATCGCCTTAATGGTGGAGAGTTCTTTGATGCACACAGGTTGCTAAAGAGAGTGCAGATGTGGTGATAATGGATGATAATTTTAAGACCATAGTGAATGTTGCCAAATGGGGTCGATCAGTTTATATCAACATTCAAAAGTTCGTACAGTTCCAGCTGACAGTAAATGTCGTTGCTCTCATAACAAATTTTGTTTCTGCATGCATTTCAGGTAGCTAGCCTTTACGCACAAATAAACCGAATGGTTTATTTATAAATCTATGCCATGATGACTGAAAAAAAATTTACTGCACAACTTTAGGTTCTGCGCCCCTCACCGCTGTGCAGTTACTATGGGTGAACATGATAATGGACACTCTTGGTGCATTAGCTCTTGCTACAGAACCTCCATATGATGGACTGATGAAGAGACCACCTGTTGGGAGGAATGCTCATTTCATTACAAGGGTTATGTGGAGAAATATTATTGGCCAGAGTTTGTACCAATTGGCCGCTCTTGGGATACTCTCTTTTGAAGGAAAGCGGCTCTTGAAGCTCAATGGTGTAGATTCTACTTCTACTCTTAATACCTTGATATTCAATACATTTGTGTTTTGCCAGGTATTTCGAGAACCAGATCCTTTTTTTTCCTCAAGACTAAATACATTCTTGTTTTTTTGTTTTTCATTCGACTTCAAATCACATACTGCAAAAAGTGTCTTCGAATGTGCTAGAAAATTCAATCAAGCTAAAAGCATTTCTCGTCTTCTTTGATTTAAAATTTGGCGTTTGTTAAAAGGACATGTATAAGTACCTTATTTACATCTGCATTCTGGCCTAACGTATGCCGGGAAATTCTGATGAACCTTCCTTCGACAAATACCAGGTTTTTAACGAAATAAACAGCCGGGACATGGAGAAGATAAATGTTTTCCGGGGCATGTTCAGCAGCTGGATTTTCATGGTCATCATGGTCTCCACTGTCGCTCTCCAGATAGTTATCGTAGAATTTTTAGGCACTGTTGCAGATACAGTGCCATTGAGTCTTGAGTTGTGGGGTGTTAGCATATTGATTGGAGCTGCAAGTTTGCTCGTCGCTGTTGTCCTGAAGTGCATTCCCATTATGACTTCCAGTAACGCTGAAAACGTCAAGCACCACGATGGCTATGAACCACTTCCCACAGGACCAGAATTGGCATGAAACAAGTTCAAATTATGCAAGCTGCAGTATGGACTCTTTCATGCTGATGAAACGAGTAATGCTAATCAGCACCAGTCGTGTTAGATGAAACAATATATATGTCCAATTAAATCTACAATATATTAAATATTACATAAAGTGAGAATCATTTTTTGGACGATTTTAACCATATTCAATTTATTTATTTCAATAATATTTTACTCTTCGTTTTTCAATATGTAATAAATACTAAACTTTTTTTGCAATGTATGAATTTCGTGTTATTAATTCTCATTTAATTAGCATTCACATTCATTTGGACTCAATAAATCTTGATTTACATTAATTTAGAGTTATTATAAATGAATTTATTTCAATTAATGTATTTAGGAATTTTAATGAGTGTTTAAATTCATATATTAGCAATTAATTCTTATATACCAAATGTAGTATAAAAAAATTGCTCATTTGTAGTATTTTATCACCTCAAAAAAATTTGAATCATAGAAGTTAAGTTTTGAGAGTGCAATTTTATTTCTTCTCCTAAATTTCTATCATAAACTTTATTTTTTAAATTCGTTTGAGACTCATCAAATCCTCCCAACAAACTGGTATCAAATATTATTTTAGAATAAAGTGTAGTGTACTTTCAACTCTGGCTAGTCTAAGCAAATGTGAGAACATGGAACTCACCTAATTGGATGTATCATATTCTTCCACGTGACCATGTTCTGACACCACGTATGTTGGATAACATTATTCTTAGCTCCCGTTTGAGCCATCAAGTGATACGAGTGGATGTAATGACAATAACAGCTTTGAGGTATGATATTCACAAGGCACTGCAATTCTTTCTATGCTTGAGAGATCACTAAGTTTCACTTTCTGGTTGTAAATGTCATGATTAATATTAAGCTTCACCTGTAGCTCGTTTTCTCCTTGTAATATGCTCAAATTTGTTGTGCATTTCACACAAACTCAATCGAAAGAGAACTTTTAGAGTCCATAGGTTACAAATCAAGCTGAGACCAACCTCGATCAGTCGTAAGTTCACCAAACATGAGTATGAAATTACAAGGCATCTACCTACCAGGCTCAGGTTTCTGCAGCCTATCCCAAACAGCGCCAATGGTACCATTATCCCTCCACAGTTACTCTTCAGTGGCAAAAGAAACAAACGCTTTGGGAAAAATTGAAACAAAAGAAATTAAGACAATGTTTGATTATTTTACGGTTAGAAATAATCACCTCAATAGATGCTATTCGACTTCAATAGAAAGGAACTGTACAGTACAGTACAGTACACAATTAATGCATTAAAGAGTACGCAAAAATTTGATCAGCAAGTGCAAGTGTATCAACTATCAGTCACACCAAATTTTAGCATTCTATTTAACAGACAAAAACTTTGTGACAAATTGGTTACATTTTAGGAAAATATTCATAAGGTCTTACAGGAACGATCCTTAAATTCAAAGTGTTTCTAAACTGACTTAACAATAGTAACATTACAATATACCACCAACTTGTACATTGAGATCAAGTATTGGCATGCCTTCTTACAAAGAGCTTGCTTATGTCCTCTGTAACAACGTTTTTCCTGCAAAAATCCATTGATCACGGGTAAATTTCACTTGAGGGAAACAAATTGACATGCCAACCACATTAAATTTATGCTTAAGGCTAGAGATTTATGGGCTCAAACAAACCGAGAAAACACAATACTTCAAAATCAAAAATCAAAAAATTATTGAAAAGTGAAAACTTGCATCAACTAATTCATCTTATCTCAGTATTTGAGTAGTTAGAGGGTCAGAGTTTCTTTCAGCCCTTTTTTGCAATTATATGATGGCAAGAACATAAAGGAACATGAAACCGACAAAGATCTTAATATATGGAGACAATTATTTTCTTTAGTGCTAACAGCTTACGAATGATAAAGATATTCATACTCAAAATAAGAAATCTAAGTCCCATTACAAAAAAAAAAAAAAAACATAACTAAGATTTCAGACACTGACTGGATTAATATATATATATATTAAGTAGCCAGGTATCTGAAGTGGAGTAACAAACTCCTTTCTGGCAGGTGTCAACTGATAAATTTGATCTTCATTTTGCCAGAAGAATAAGCGATGCAACATGTGTCACACACAATCACATGCTCAAACCATTTTGAAACAGCATGTAAAATTTATGAAGATAAGTTACACATTGCATTGTATCAAGAAATGAACGATGACACTGATTATGATTTGGCCTAAGCTAAATGTAAATAAAACACCATTAGCAATAATCGACATTTAGTACACACCTTCCAGTAAGCTGAGGTGGAAGTAAATGGCCACCTACTGTATCTGGAACATTCATGGAATGAGGCAAAGTTCCCTTTGGGACTTTACTATGTAAATTACTGGCGGGAGAACAATGTAAGGCTCTCTTCCGAGATGTGCTTTCAGCCATTGCAGCTACAACTCGAGATGAGTGGTCTGAAGCAGTCACAAGATGTGATGGCAAAGCAGGTGAATCCAAGAGGAGTGAGGCATCAGGAAGTTTCAGACCAGACGACTCTGGCTGACTAGAAATTTTCTCTGTTTGTTTAGTCAATGACAACCCTGAACTCCTACATGCACAGAAAAGTAATATAAAGGAGTATGTCATAAAAACAACTGAAAAAGATCCAGATCTACAATTTACAAAACTACAAAATACATAAGGGGCTAACTCCTTCAGTCGCTAAAGAATCAGAAAAGTGAAAAGGAAAAGGAAAATTAACATTTGTCAAAATCCTAATCCATCCAATCATATTCAAAAGATTAAATACCAATCCCACAAAAAGTCACAACCTTGGTTAAAATCCCCAATACTCTCCAGCACTGGTCTATCTTTATTCAAATTATTGATCTTATTCGTATTTTACTCATATTCGCACAATTGTGTTAACAGAAACTGCCATAATGCATCCCTTACACCCACTCACCTCAACCGATGGAAAACAGAAGGGAAAAAAGATCCAAAATAGGATCTCTTCACGAACCTTAAAATCTGTTGAGATAAATAACAACTAAGCTGATGAGCTAGTGCTTAAAGCACGTGTAGATTACTAGAATGTAGCTTCATATTTTAGATTTACCCAGAACAAAAGTTAAATGAAAATACCGACACCTAAAAATAGGCTACATGTGTGCTTTATACAGATATCATGACCACTGAGCAAAAGATGCAGAGCATCAAACATTGAATTTTCAAGTCCCGGACATGGACATTGCTGAATATCAATGCCTATACATGTTATATCTTAATTTTTACAGCACAATGGAAAAACAAAGACCACGTGCAACGTAATATGAAGTGCTCAAAATGAACAGTTAACTCAATTTAAAGTAGCTGCATCACAAAATGACCTCTTTAGATATAATTTTGTAGAACTCCATGCAAAATGTTGGATATACATCCCTTCCCTAGCTCAAGTGTCAAATGTGCAACATGGGTACCTTAATGCAGTCATAGCGGTCAACAGGTAATTATGGAAACAAAAAGGAACTTAAACGAGTTGGTATAAAGGTAAATCAGATCCTTTTTAAAGCATATTTAGCACAAGGGAGAAAAAAATATAGCATTTAATGGTCCCAAGTGAAAATAACTTTTACATAGAGTTAAATACCAGAAATTCAAACATATCTGTGAACACAGATTGTGGTCATTCAATTACATGTTTTCTGTGCTTTCACTGATGCAGTAAAGTAGAGCTCAATTTCTCCTTTTTTCTTTGTCCGAGTTGTTAAGAATCCATCCTTCTGAGTTCGGATAAATGTCAAGTACTCAACCAGACCACATTATCTTACTCCAGATCACTTGACAATTAACTCATTGGAGAAATGAAAAATCACATATAAAGTACATGACAATATTTACCCTTCATATCTACTGATAAAAAATAACAGACTAAGTCCCTGTTCGACATCCACTAAATCAAAACTATTTTCTTCTCACTCATTTTTATTCCCAAAATAAAATATTCTGCATGTAAACCCATAATTTTTTCTTACTTTTTGATCAAACATTCTTCAAAATTTACTATTCCAAAAATCATTTTTCCCCCAAAAAAAACTCATTGTAATGGATGTCAAACATGGGCTAAATATCTGTTTTTGATTCCTAGAAAACTCATAGGAAAAGAAAAAGAAACAATGAACACATAAAAAATGATTTACCTCTCTTTATCCCACAAATACAAGTAGAGGTGGTACTCGTTCAGGATAAATTAAGGGAAATTAAATTAAGGGAAATGTCTTGCTTAGACCCAAAAAGGATCTCACTCGTAAGACTCATGTAGCTGACCTCATATTTATTGAGAATAACAAAATATTATTTGGACAGAATTTTAGAGAGTAAGACGAAGAAGAAATCATTGATAGAACGAGGAGAGTTCAATTTATAATTTTTCATGAGCCTTTTCTGAAATGCTACAGCTTTTGGCACTGACCAATCTGAAAGGTAATATGTTGTTCGTTGTTACATCAAAATGAGGAAAAAAACAATACGTGATGAGAGGGAGGGACACTTAAAGATGTACCCAAGCCAAACTTTAGACCATTAAATCTTAGCTCGATGTCATGAATGAACACACTCAAACCAGGCCAATATTTTTTGGGTGAGCTTTTGCAAGCCAATTTTAAGTGCAGCTCAAAATAAGTTTCTCAACTCTAGTTCGATGCTTACTATTACAATGGGTCTAGCTTGAGCAGAGTGCATTCAAGCCTGAATAATTTTAGTCTCTGCACTGATATTGAATAGATAGAGCCAAAAAAGTAAAAATCCTCACCTGCTAAAGCACATTTCTATCTTGAGGAGATTCTAGAAATCCATTCTCGGCCTTAGTTTAGAACTATGGTAGCAACATAGACAACTCTTAATTTTAATTAGTATCACAAAAATGCTAAGCAAGTCTGTTTGTTTTGCATTTCGTTCTGCTATTCTTTCTCCTTTTCCATTTTCACCAGTATGTCCAATGTTCAAACAGAACATAATCTTTATTTTTAGATGTTCAAGGATTCCATACGTCAATATCTAAAATCTTTTCCTCAGGTCCAAAAATTAGTCCCTTTTTAAAAAAAAATAAAAAAATAAAAAAATTCAACACCATAACCAAAACCTAAATATCGGAAGACTAGACAATACTGTATAATAGAAAGGTAGAAAATCCTACAAATAAACCCATTCTTCATAGGTCACTACCACCGCGGATAATTTAATTAGATATATTTTTTTTTAATTCCAAATCATATTTCTTAGTTTTATCTACAGGAAGCGTACAAATTCAGGTTGTATAACTAGAGGAAAAATTAGGGAAAATAAAATTATCTAGAAATTACTTGCGGAAGTGGGTTGAATGATCGTCGAATCGTTTCGCTTCTGGGCCTTTTGCTTGTTCTTGTTCTTGATCTGCTTCGATTTGAGGCTCGTCATCATCTGAAGAAGATGCATAATCAACGAGTGCCATCGTCAATGATTCTTTTCTTCCTCGGAATTTCTCTGTTTGCCTCAGCCTTATGCTTATATACTTTTTTTTTTTTTTTATGAACAAAAATAATTTTATCAATGAAATCAGTTGCTTTACAATTTACTCAATCTGATTGGATATCCATTTTGTATATTTTAAGGTTGAAAATATGAACAAGTGATAACATGTGCAAAATTATTACAGTTTAGCTAAAAAAGTTGATGAAATATATAATTAAAAAGTTATAGAATTAAAATTAATTATTGATTTTAATTTTAATTTTAATTGTAATCATTTTTTTTTTAAAATTGGACCAAATAGGAACTAAATTGGTAGCCATTTAGGCACGTTTCCTCTTTTGAAATAGTTCAAGACCAGATCGCGCCACTTGAGAGTTGAGCTGATATGGCTTGAGGTCAAGATGAGCTGCAGGTACGATTTTAGGAGCAAAATACGAGCAACTCATCCAAGGTGGCTTGCTAGAACCAGCTCGACTTGCCCCACCAATGGTAAGCGAGCCAAATAGCTCGACTCGGTCCATTTAACACTAGTCAATGTCAAAATAATTGTTCGCGCGTTGCCAAGTTATAGCTATATATATATATCATAATGAACTATAAATTTATTGAGAATAAAATTTGAACAACATTTGAAAACGTAGTGTCCCAACAAACTCTGTCTCAACATTTTCACTCACTAAAACTGCCAACCATGATCCATATAGTAGACTAGGCATCCCAGAATGCAATATAGTCCCACTATTTTCTGAGTAGAGAGGGTCTATAGATAGCCTGGCTCTGTGCAATCTCAATGCGTTCTCGAGGATCATTCATGGTTTCATCTCTTAAAGTTTCAAGGATTGCCTCTGATGACACCTCTCTGTAGATTAACAAAAGTCATATAACTCGAGATATTTACGAGACAAAACTTTTGATTGATGAACGTCACAATTTAATTACCTCGCTATTAGTATTTTATACAGTGTCTTCAGGATGGGACATAGCTCGACCGGAGCAACATGGTTGTTTTCATTGGGGTGAACAATACTTAAACGAGATTGACCAAGTAGCTCATAGAAAGCTTTTACAGCAGAAACTCCCTGCAGTATTATTATCAGGAAAACAAATTTAAGTCGAGAGAGCAAGAAATATTCTCTCTCATTTCAATAAATTTAAATTAGTTCATTTCAGAGCAGAATTACAAGAAAGAGTATTCAACCTGAATCATTCCCTTGCCTTTGATGCTATCACCCATATCAAGGCTTAATTCTCTTTTGGCCAACTTCTGACCATACCATGCATTACGACCTTTCAACAAGGTCACGTAAGTGTCAGCCAATAGAGGGCCTGCAAGCTTCTCAGGTTCTTCTGCCAAAAGATGGGTAATAAAGATCATCTCCGACGTACAATGAGCAAAGTATACCGACTTGCTTGTTGCACTTTCGTTAGTTAAAGCTGCCACCATACCTGTCCATTTCAATTTCAAATAAAAAATAAAAAAAATCAATCATATAGGTGTCAAGAAGATCATCCAGAATGAACAAAGTTTAATAAAAGTAAATTAATTCATTGCTGTTCACTAAATTTTCCACAGGCTGAGTCAAGATTAATTTCTACTGCTGATAGTAGGTTCAATCTACGCTTCTCATGTGAAAGGAAAACCCATAAAAAAATGAGGCAGCACTTAGATGTTGCTATAAATCAGCCCCCTCTAAAATTATTGAAGAAAATCTCAACCCTACCTACTTCGAAACCAAAATTTCATCATTCTCATCCATAAAATAAACTTCATCATTCACAAAAGTTGACTTTTACATGGAAAATATCAGATAAAAGGAGCCTTACCTGCCCCAATTGCGTATACATTTTTCAATCCACCCATGACTTCATGAGTAACAAGGTCGACATTATCCCAAACAATAAAATGAGGCTGCCTCAGAAACCTTGCTAGTGATTTCCTCCATTTTTCAGCTCCACAAATCCGAGCATTGGCATATTCCTTGTTGTAAATTTCTGATGCAATATTAGGTCCACCAAGATAGAGAATGTTATCCATTGGCACTCCAGCTGAAAAGATAAAATCATATGTGAAAAAGAGGACAAAAACACTTCAAAGCCAAAATTGGGGAGAAAAAATGACTTATATAATCAAAACAGTCAGCTTATTATAAAAGCACAAGCTAAAAATAATCTAACAGGAGCACATGCAGTGTGGTATTATTTCCATGAAATCTCAAGTGAATTTTTTTCTCTCTCATTTAACAAGTTTCCTCGGTCCGTTTTAAAAATGAAATTCATATGCTGAAATCATCAGTGTGCATTGCATACATTGTCAACAAGTTTGTGATTTCAAGCACAGCTGAACTTGATATGAATTCTTGCTCAACGTGTTA
The DNA here is from genome assembly GCA_903798385.1 of Fraxinus cuspidata. Classification (NCBI taxonomy): domain Eukaryota; kingdom Viridiplantae; phylum Streptophyta; class Magnoliopsida; order Lamiales; family Oleaceae; genus Fraxinus; species Fraxinus cuspidata. The sequence continues at coordinate 33,303 of CAIGRP010016383.1, forward strand.
CTTGACATATAATCCAGTACTATAACCAAAATATAGAAGCAACAAAACATTTATTTGAATTTCAAGTGTTGTCTCAAGCAGCTTTTTAAATATAAACAGAAGAAGAACAAGACAACTGCTTATAGCAATTGACTAGCCTTTCCAGTTTTGAATTTTTCAGCTTCTTGTTTCATGTTTCATCACGTAGTACAGGCATGTAGACATCCTTTATGAAGGCAAGAGCATGCGAGACGTTTTACTTTCTTTAAGATCACATAAAGAAATGAAGATAAGTCCAATTCATTATGCTGCTGTTAACACCAAGTGATGAATAATGCATTTTCCATTACACAATGCATACAACATACATACAAGGCTGTGCCACATCCATTGACAATACAGTTTGTTTCATACAAGTCAGTTCTAAATTAATTTGCTTTTCCAAATAAAAAAAATATTTCAGTAAAAATGGATACTGGGGTGGCTGAAGTATTGATAGATATACCACCTGAGAGGTCTAATAGCCCATGTTAAGGAAAAACATAGCAGAAATAGTAAACAGCGGCAGCTTCACTTATAAAAGACAATAGTTTCAACCATTCCAAAAAGCAAAGAGCAGCAGTTTGGGTACCAAAAGGGGATAGCTTTTTTGGTTAAATACTATAGAAATGATAATCCTGGTTTTAAAGGGTAAACCATCGACAAAGAAAAAAGAAATCAGGATATTTATGCTGCCGGTGCACAGATTGATTATGTAAGGCCTTATATTTTCTATATCAAGAACCATAGCTGATCAATATTTAACTGGACAGAGAAGACTAAGCTGGTGTAATAAACTAAAATGCATCTTTGGGTGCCTTAACAAACAGGACCCTTAAATAGTGAATAGCTACTAAACAAGCAAGAAAACCTTTTCTTGGACTGTATTTCCAGTAGATAAAAATATATTTGTAAATCTTTATTGTTTTTGTGAAATTTTGGACGAAACAAGCAAAACCACAGCTAGGTAAGTACCAGCTACTATCCCCTTCATTAAATAGTTATTCAAATTAGTTTTTTTCTGATAGTTCATTAGTTATCCATATACTAAAAAAAAAAAAAAAAAACATCAATCTGTATGAATGTGCTACCAAAAGATTACAATTATAGCTGGATGGTAATATATAGAAATAAAATGGCACAACCTACACCTAGTTGCAATGAGCAAATCAAAAACTGCACCTACTTACCTAACACACTGTTTACAAGATCACCCAATAATTACCAATCAAACATAAATGAATTACTCCTTGTCTGAGTGAGACCAATTCTTTCCAGCTATGGAGAAGTTAGATTACCACGATTGACTTTCCCCAACCAAGAAAAAGTACAAAGGATTGATAAAGAGGAGTATAAGCACCAATCAATTTATCAAATTAGGCAAAGCAAATTACATCATGCTCAGAAAAATATGAAAGAATAATGATGAATTTTCAAGTTAATTTTACTATACTAGGAGAACGGTGATGAACATTTAGGCTAATTTTACTGTACTAGGAAAGTGATTAGTTACTCATATAAGTAAGACACTGTGTCTAAGGAACTTAATCAGAAGAATTCTTATGTCATCTACGAAAAACAGATGTAACATGAGAGAAAAGACAAGAACTCATACTTGCTCGATTGATCATCTGGGTTGGAGTAATTATACGTGGTTCAGGCTCTAACTCAGCTTCTATTCCTTTCGCTAAAGAAATGATGACAGGAACTGTAATCCTTTCCTTCCAATACCTACTAATTTCTTCAAACACTTCACGAGTCTCCGTAGATGGCAATCCATTAATAACAATATCAGCATCCCACACTGCCTCTTGCAAGTTAGTGACAACTTTTAAAGGGCAGAGTGGAGTGTCAATCATATTCAAGCAAAACCCATCTTTCAAAATCTCATCTGCATACAGCATCCGATCGCCTAGTCTCCCTTCCACATACTTCAAATATGCACATCGTCTTATGAGCCTCCTCAGCACATCTTCCCTCGAATTGATCACCTCAAATAGATGCTCAGCTGTGGCTCTATCAACAGACCTCCCAGCTCTCCTCCATATCCTAATCCGAACCTTGTCGCGAAAACTCCCATATGCATCTTGCAGCATTGCTGCAAACACACTACCCCAAGCCCCTGCGCCTACCCCAACAATCCTCAATGGATCGCCATCTGCTTTCCCGAATAATTGTCGAATCTCATCAATCTTCTCCTCTACAGAACCATTTCCACTTCGAACCAATCCATTTGTATATGCACTATTATTAGCAATCCCCTCGCTAGTTTCAACCATCTTGTCTCAAATAAACACCAACCTTCAATTTAATAATTCAACTCAACAACCAATCTATCTTTGATCGTATATTTTTCCAAGAGCTATATCAGATGCCGATCACTCAAAAATTATGACTCCAAATGCTAAATTTAATAGAATTTCTCACAAGGGTTTTGCACTATGCGCCCCCTATACACAATAAAATAGAAGTGAACAAGTTGAAAACTTAAAACACGAAAAAAAAATGCAAGCTTAACCAGAAGAAAACCCAATAAAAATGCAATTCGCACCTGGGTTTTTCTCGCATTCGTTTCAGATTGTATCATCTTCTCGAAGAAAGAAGATGCGTGGTACATCCGAGCGCAGAAGACATGGATAGATCCGCAAAATGGAAAAGAGCAAGTCGACTAATACCCCACCGCCAAGAATGTGAACAACGAAAAAAAAAATGGGAAAAGGGCAAAATGATCTGCGTTGTCTTGTAGTGATAAACAGGCGGTTGAACTAGATTTGATGTTTTCTTGTGGTTCAGCAGTACAAATGTCCACGCGTTTTCGATGAATTCTATAAACGAGTTTTCTTTAAAAGGGTGTCTGAAAAAAGATTATAATCGTGTGAAATTCCGTATTTGCACAAATAGAACCTTCGTTTGGTTGATTGGCTCGAGGGAACAAGAAAGAGATTTGAAATGGCATTTTTTGTTTATAGCTAGTCTCCCTACCAGGGATGGCAATGCTAGATCGGCCTTGTGTTCATAAATGATGTTCCGTTCGATCTTATGCTCGTGAATTTTATAGGTCGAGCTTAGTAGCCCATGATCTGATTTTTGTTTTAAAAAAAAGAAAAATTAATATCATCCTTATTTTTTCAAGCTTGGAATCGACTGTTTTTATTGTATGCGAAGTTAAAATTGTATACAATAAAAATATTTTTCTACAAGATCGAAAAAATGGGAGAAAATTAATTTAAACAACCCTTACAGATTATGAAGTTGGATCTTATTTTATATACAGAGATCTTAATTTTTTTAGTCATTTAAATACATTAAAATCTCTATGGAAGACGTAATACATGGTATATACTTTCACGATATTTGAAGTGTCATATAAATGGCATCTTTGAGCCAATCCTACGTCTAATTTGAATCAATATCACACTTTTTACACTAATTATTGACATGAACAAATTGGGTGCATTCATTGCCTCCTAGGAAAATATGAAACTACTTTTTAAAGTTTCATCTTCCAAATTATTTCTTTCAATAACACGACTTAGGTAGAATTGTTTGAACTCACATTTGGAATAATATATGGAAGAAAGAGAAAGAATCGGATAATAAAATTTATGTCAGAATTAGAAAGAAATGATTCAATAGTAAATTTATTGATAATAAAACTTTAGATTGCACGATACAAGAGTTAATATGGAGATTATAACTATTGTAAATTGTGGAGGTAAAAATTTGTGGGAACAAAAAGGTGAAGTAGAGGTTTATATCCCTCCTTCTCTTAAAAGAGTGAATGTGAGATTCACTCTTCATTTTTGTCA
>CAIGRP010016384.1:0-75975 GCA_903798385.1 Fraxinus cuspidata
ACGGGCAGAAAACTAGTATATGAAAAAGAGGAGGAAAAGAAGAAGACAAAAAGAAAATGTGGAACAAAGGACGGAAGAAAAACATTCACGCACGGGCACAGCAGAAAAAAAAACGGGAGAAAAGGAAGAAAAAAAGGTGAGAAAAGAAAGAGAAAAAGGGGAGGAGAGAATAGACATACAGGACGAAAAAGACAGCAAGAAACCGACGAAAAGAAGAAGAAAGAGAGAGAATGATATGAGAGAAAGCGGAAAGGAGACGGCAGCTATGAGCAGTTTCACGTTTCGTCAATTTTTGATGATGACGTTCCACTTTTGCGTATTTTTAATTTTACAGTATGAATAACTAATTTTTATATTAGAAAAAACAATATAGTTGACTTGTGATACTTTATTTTTCTATTCAAGATTTATGTGATTTATTTATTTATGTGTTGATTTTATTATGAATTTAATGCATTTAATTATATGATCAATAATTTGATGATTATGTGAGTATTTTTTACGAATCGAGAGGTGAGTTTGAGATTTAGATCATACAGTAAAATTCGATAAATTAGTATAACGTGTAGAGATACCTATACTAATTATTACGGCTTAATATGAATTCTTATAACTAGTATTTCATTTAACTAAAATTGATTCATATAGAGATATAAAATTTAATTAGCTAAATAGGCTCAATGAGAATTTGAGAAGGGTAAATTGAATATAATAGAATAATTCGATCCAGCACTACATTATGTTATGAATCTTGAATTAAGAATTAAGGTGATCAATACATGAAATTGTTATGCCCTAATATTTATCACATATTTGAATATTTAATTATCCGTTGTTTGCAATCTTTTTATATTTTCAATTAGTTAAAAGTAATTAGGAAAAATAATCACAAACATCATAATTATTTACTTGATTTTGTCAAATAGGAGTTAAAAAATTAGATTAAGTCCTAAAATATAGTCTTATTAGAAACAATATCCGGACTCAAAGATCCATTATACTACTTGTTACGATATCGTACATTTGCGATTAAAAAAAAACCGCAACACCCTTCATCAAATGAGAACCTGTTGAGAAAATGAATGTAAATTGTATTGTAGAATTTTATGTTTCAAAATCTTGCTGGGAAACAACTTCAAATTCAATGAAAATAACTTTTAATTGTTATATATGAATTTATTATATTTACTTTCTTAAATTTCAAACCATACGTCCTAAATTCTTGGATCCATCCTTTCAAACATGTGAGACTTGTTCGTATATTTCACGGTCAGTTGGATAGTTTTTTTTAACTACGAACCATGGTGCTACGAAAATAACAAGCAGGGGACAAAAATGATGTAGAAAAATAGAACTGGGACCTATTAGTTAATATATGACTAGATTGAAAGCTGATACTGGAAATTTTCATTGCCTCAAGTATTTGATTTGTGAAAAACGTGGATGTTTAAGTCTCATAATTGCAACGTGGCGTGTTATATTCTTCTTAAAGAAATGTTGCATGTTCAAAAACCTTTGACAGTTTTTGGACAATTGTCAGTAGATAAATATTCATTGGATGTTGGACACAAAACACATTTATATCAGTCAATGCAGTATTGTTATCTAATCATCTATAATGTTTTATGTAATTTTCGTATGTATACATAGCTTTATTCTTCTTATTATCACTCTAAGCAAAGGAAGTTTGGTGGCTAAAATCCATGTATGCGCAATAATTGGTTGTCGAAGTATGTCACGTTACACAAAAAGTCAAAGTAATTGTGTTCTTTCTAAAGAAAAACAAAGTCGAGTTAGTTACTAAATTAGAAGCATTATGCTGCATCACTTAGAAATATATATTAAAATTCGGAGCTCAATTTATAAAAATTAATCTTGTTAAAAATAGCCGGTACAAAACCTTTTATGTTATTTATTTATCTTATATATAATCAATATTAAATATCCCTAAACAGTATACACAAAGAAAGGACAGCAAATAGGATACATCATCACACAAGCCTTGCGACAGTTTTGAACTATTACTTTCGAAGTCAAATGTAACCATTGTCAACTTAAAAGGCCGTTCCTTATTTCAGGGAAGATCGAACCGAAACTTATGCCAAGCTCCTAAGGTAAAAAACAAAAGTGCTTGATCCAGAAATATAGAAACTTGTACAACATCAAGATGCTAAACTCGACGAAGATTATAACAGCCCATTATGATTCGCGCATTACTTATGAGCTGATCATCTCATGAGTGAGGGGTGATGAATGGGGTTTAAATTCTACAACATGAAAAGAATTATGAAGTATATAAAACAAAAGATGACATAAAAATAGAGAAAGAAGAGAAATATAATTGTCATACGTTTCAGGTAGAGGTACAGATGGAGCATAGATTCGATTCGAACCCTCTAGTAGGTCAATCTACGGTTGACCGAATAAAAAACCCATCGAATTTTCATAAAAAGCCTTTGACTGCAGCCCGTTAACCCAGTCGGTCCTTGTAATTGAAAATTTCATATTTTATTTAGTGTTTCATTAGTAACATACCACTCTAGGCTTCAGTTTTCACTTTTTTAATTGCTTCTCTCATTGCTAATTATTTTTTCTTACATTATTTTTTCGGCATCTTTAAAACCTTCCATCTTATTGAGTTTTGGGTAAAGATTGAAAAACAATTAAGGATTAATTTAGTAAATGATAATTACTACTACTGTTTGTTATATAATAAAAATTAATTTTGTTTGAGAGGAGTTGACTATATATATACATACACCAGTTTACTTGTCTATCACAGAAAAAGGATAAATTTCAATAAGTATCAGTATCAACGTTTATAATTATGGAATGTTTTTTTATGTTTTTGCAGTTGGAAAATACTAAAATCTTATACATTTTTGCAAAGAGGGTTCGATCTATCGGGGATCAACAATGCTGCAAATCTAAAATGTTGAGGATGGTACAGTCAAGAAAAATAAGTTGGAGGATTAAGTTTTAATAATCTCCATAGGTTGAAGACCAAGGGTGCTACATATCCATTTATTTTATTTCTATTTTAAGTAAAAGTAAATGTATAAATTGTCTTTTCAACAAAAGATTAAATTTTAATAAGGTAGGGGACACATTTATTTATTGAACAACTTATTGTACGATGTTAGAGGCATGTCAATATATTCAATTTGGGTGGTTGGGATTGAATTATATTCTCAATTATTGTACCTTAACATAAGTTCTATGGAAATTTGCACAATCGTTCCAAATTTTGGTGACACGTAAAAATTCTACCTCATCCTTTTTCTAGCATAATCCATTCACAATCTTTCAATTATGTAAAGAAACTCGTCTTTTCCTCCATTTTGGTCATTAAGCACATGTTAGGTATTGATTTAAATCAATTTTTAATTTAAGTCAAAGTTAAACAGTCAATATTAACTACATATTTTATAGGTCCCACAACTTTTTAACTACACATTTCAAAATTTTTTATCAGAATATGTTAAAAATCTAGTCCCTGTTTGAGCCACATTAAATTTTTCATTCTCATTCTTTTAGTCATTTTCAACTATATATTCTTCAATAAATTAACATTTTTCATCACATCGATAATTTTTCCTTCTTTTTCAATCACACATTTTTTATCAATCTAATTATAATTCCCACCAAACATGAGCTAAATGATGGACTTGCTCTTTTCTTTAAATAAATAAATAAATATAAAAGAAAACAGTAAAACAACAAAAAATAAGGAAAAACTGCAAATGGATTCATAACTTTTTAAAAGTACATATAAATCACACTAGAAACAATTTAATAAATATTAATAGATAAAATAATAATTTAGGAAAAAACAAACATTTCAACTTTTCCAATCAAACTCAACAATCCATCCACACTCGTGGTCAAACACTACCTCCACTGGTCACACCATCAACACTGGCATTAAAAAAAATAAAATAAAATACGATCGGATAAAAAATATGTAGTCTAGATTGTAGAACCACTGTCGACAAACTCCTAACCAACCCTTCATTATCCATTGCAAAAACCAAATCAGCAGCCTAAATCCCATAATTACCATCAGCAACGGACACCTCGCCAGCTATTGCCAAAAATAAATAGAAAAATAACTAAAAAAATAGCTATAAAAGTGAATTAAAAAAATTAAGTCAATTAGCTGGATAATCATCAAATGAGAGTCCCTTGGCACGTGGAGGGAAAAAGATGCCTCTATTCGGAATTAATTATTAGTAACTTTTTAAGAATTTTGAGGGAGAAATAGAGTTGGGAACCATAAAATTAAATTAAAGTTTTCACGTTGACTAGATAATAGAATAAATTTTTAAGTTTATAATTTTATTTGCGAACTTGTAGATTGTGGCCTCACTAGGTGATGCAACCATTAAAATAGTGTTATTAATTTTTTCTTCTTCTTGTCACGTTATGAGTTACGTTTTCACATGAGCCATTCCTTTATTAAACAACTACTATATAAGTTTTTCTTTAATTTGTTGTCATATAATTTTGTAAATAAGTTGTTTCAGTCATCTTCACATATATTGATAGGTTCATCTCATCTCATCTCATCTAGACTCCAAACCACCCATCTTCCAGTTATTCATGAGTGTTTACATTATATATGTTTTAAAATTGGACTTAGTCATCATGTTTGTGTCTACATTGGACATGTTTTAATGTTTGACTTAGTCATGTTTGTGACTATATTGAACATGTTTTAATTTTTGATCCATCTAGTCTTTATTTCACATGTTTTAGACTAGTTAAATTATTTTAAGGGTAAAATAGTTAAGTAGTTTACCCAACAACCCCAATGTAGTGCATTGTATCTTATTATGTATTTTCCCTTGCCTGGAATTATTAGATATTAGGGATGGAAAAAATAAAAAATTCGTTCAACACAATTCCCGTGGGCCCCGCCCCAAATGAGACAGGGATTACCCGCCTAATCGGGTAAACAGGACGGGGGACATTGCCCCAAAGCGAGTACAGAAAACATAGTCCTGCCTCGCTATCAACCCTATTTAAAGTTAATTTTGAATTTGATTTTTTTTTTCAAATAAAAATAAAATATTTATCATCATTTTTAAAGAGAACATAAGTTGTTCTTAACAAATTGGAACAAAAGTAATAATATTTAAGTACTAAAGATATAAAAAAAATAAAAGCAAAAATAAAAAAATAAAAAAGAAAAAAAAAATAAATGGAGAGATAAATGGGCCTTGCCTTAGACCCGACCTGCCTTCGAGTAGACAATACTTAGAGGAACAACAGAGTAAAATATATGAATTGTCTTCGGGAAGAAGAGATAAATGTGGGTGGAATTCTGTTAGAATGACATTATTTATATCAAGCTAAAGACATACAAAGCACTAGTTAATAACTTACTTATCATTATTCAAAGAATTGTTACACATTTCCAGCAGAATTTGTCCATGGAAATAAGAAAGAGAATTTTTTCACTTGTTTTGAACTAGAAAGCACAACATACTTTTTTCTTAAAAAAAGAAGAAAATCGTGGCTCCTTTTATTAGTAAAGCCTGATGCTTTCCTGGTAGAAACGTGACCATAGCCGGCCAGCAAGTTGAGTAGATTAGGGCAATACATAACCTATAATTTAGCACCGCATATATAGTGATTGGAAGCCAAGCAAGAGCAGCAACAAGTCTCGGCAACGGCCCCTGCTTTTCCTCGTTGTACACCAAAAAGAAGGTTGCACTAAATGTTAAGACCACGCAAACAATTGAAGCAAAGAGTGAAATTAGTCCAACCATCAACTTTGCCGGTAATGAAAATAGGAAATCATCTTCTGTGTAACGTGAAGTTAAGATAGATAAGAACATCATTATGGAAGTTGTCGAGCTGAACAATGCCACTGGTAGTCTATATTGTTTTTGACACTTTCACCTGTTCTTCAAGAATACTGGAGTTCCTGTTTCATTATTGCCACCTGGTACGGTAAATGCTGCAGCAAACGCGACTGTGGCAATTAAAGTTGCCACGACCATGCAAGAAGTTGCGGTTTCCTTCATCCACTCTTCACCATCTTTCCTTAACTTCTTGTGCTCCTCGGAAAATAACTCCCTTGGTGTTTGGTCGTCTCTGTTTTTCACATTGAGTACTGAATATGGTACAATCTTCTCCACCTCCTGAAAGCTTACTCAAGTTACTGCATATTGCAAAATCCTCCAAAATTTATCTCTCACACGGTGAAAAGGTATTACTTAAGAATAGTATATTTGAGATTTCAACGAACATGGTCCACAAGTGTACGGTTCATTAACAAGTAATAAAGTGGATTTTTTTTTAGTCCGAGTATCATTACCACGAAGATTTACTTAATTTGATTTCTATTTACTAAGACTTTAATCGAAACGATAATATTATGTGACATCAGATATAACAAAAACTGTGAACCACCCGTTCTTCAAGAATACAGGAGTTCCTGTTTCATTATTGCCACCGGGTACGGTAAAGGCTGCAGCAAACGCGACCGTGGCAATTAAAGTTGCCACGACCATGCAAGAAGTTGCGGTCTCCTTCATCCACTCTTCACCATCTTTCCTTAACTTCTTGTGCTCCTCGGAAAATAACTCCCTTGGTGTTTGGTCGTCTCTGTTTTTCACATTGAGTACTGAATATGGTACAATCTTCTCCACCTCCTGAAAGCTTACTAAAGTTATTGCATATTTCAAAATCCTCCAAAATTTAACTCTCACACGGTGAAAAAGTATTACTTAGAATAGTATATTTGAGATTTCAAAGAACATGGTCCACATATATATTTGATAATAAGAAATTATTCAGTTTCACTACCATGTTAATTTCTCACCTTAAACCATAGTAGCTCTCTCTGCATTTGAAGAGCTGCTCCTGATACAATATTGAGTCTGCTTGGAGGTGCTAATTTCCCGGCCAAGTGCAAAATGTTGTTTCCTTTATTATCTATATTGAGTGTAATTAAATCCTTGACAGCTCCTATGTGGTAGATGAGACTGAATACTTTCTCTTGTCGGTTAATTACAGCGACATGAAATACGGAGTATTTATTTGAGTCGACTTTCCATATAAGATCAGGATATGAGTGAGTAAGCAGAGTCAGAAACTCAACATTCCCTATTTTTGCAGCATCATGAAAAACTTGAGTCTCTTGAATTAGTTTTATGATGTCGGAGTCCGGTAATGTCATAATCTGTTCCCACAGACCCTTTACCAACTGACTGGCTTGTCTCCGCATTTGAAGTGAACTATATATACTGTCGAAATCTGAATATCTTCGCAAAATTAACATGTGGAACACAAACCCAGAAATTTCGAAAAACAAGGAGTTTAACTGGCTCTCTAGATAGTTATGATCAAATAGACATTAAAATAAAGTTGGGGATAATAAGCACCCTTATTCAATTGTCAATAAACAAAAAAATAAAAAATCAAGAGTGCAATTGAAGAAGTTTCATCATTTCAAAAATTTTTTTTCATTGATTTAGTTTTACCGAATTAAAACTCCTTGTTGGATGCATATATTGGGAAATTAGTATTTTAAATGTATATATAGTTTTTGGTTCTTCCCATCATCTACTTTAACGTAAGACCTCAATCCTGATACTTCCTCTATCCCATTGTTAATTCTCTTTTTTGTCTGATTGTATAATAACCTAAACACCAGAAATTAATAAGACAAAAAAACGTCACTAGGAACATATTTGGAAGTGAACTGAGTAATTAGGACAAAACTGCATCATCATCATCATCCCTCAGGGTATAATCTAAGGATCAATATTATCTGTGTAAGAGTTGAATACAGTACTTCATCAAGTATACATAAGTGGTCTAACTTGTGGAGAAGAGTGAGAAAGGTATATGATCTTACATGGAATATAAGGGATAGTACAGATGATGCTAACAAGTCTTTCACATATCCGTCCTTGAATTCTGTGATTGTGTGATAAAGGTTTTCCAGCTAAAACTTTTAAAGCATTTCCTTTGCTTGTTGTTGAAGAAGTAACTATTCTTGTATTTGCCGAGTTGAATATCTTTAAAGCGATACCTGTTCACAAAGAAAAAAACAAATTGTGGAAGTAGTTTGACCTATTTCGTCACTTAAAACAAAAAGAAGAAAAATGTTATTTTTTTGTGGGTACCTAAGACCTACTTCATCACTTAATCAAAAAGATTCCATACCATACATGTCAGTGTGGATAGTTGCTACAAGAATCTCGATATATTTCTCGGCATTGAGATCTTCAAGAGGTGTAATTGAGTAAAGATATTCAACCATTTTTCTGTTTCCGAGCAAAATTGCCATTTCAAGTGGGGTCTTTCCTATGCTACTTGGAATTGTTGTCAAATTCTTATTTTTTTCGTACATGAGCTTGGCAATTTCTACAACCCCTGATACAGCTGCAAAACAGAAAGCTGTATTTCCATGTGTATTCTGCAATTCCAGGTCACTTGTACTCAAGTGTTCGACTAGATTTTGGACAAATGCAGTTTGCTTGGCGGCAGCAGCTATGTGAAGAGCCCTATCTCCTCTTTCTGTTATCTCAAGACAAGCTATATTTTTGTCCACACTCAGAGCAGTTTTAGCAGCCTTCCAATCACCTCTTAGGGCAGCTCGATATAAATAGGGGCCAAGCCGAGTGTTTACTTTTCCTTCTCCTGATGATGTTTGGGGAGACCATCGTTAAATGTGTTAAAAATGCATAAAGCTCCACAAATACTATGCAACACGTATAAAACCAAAGGGGGAGGTAAACTAGCATACATAAAGTATACAATCATCACCTCTTAATATAGGTCGAGTGGTTCAGCATCGTATCAGAGCCTATGAAACTCAAACAAGTAATTCGGGTTCCAATATTGGTGTTCACAAATGAAACACCATTTTGAATGCATAACAAGGATAAAATTTCACATTGGCTAAATAGTGGGTCTCTGTTGACCATTTAAAATGAAATTCAAAGACTCAATAGCATATAAGTGTGTATTGGGAAAAAAAAATGTTAACAATGTAGATAAAGAGATTATCTCATCAGCGACGTAATTTTGAGTAGGGATGTCTTACTTTATGAAGATAATGCTTGGAACTGAGAGAGAAAAGCCATGGTTACTATACTCATCAAGAATGGAAGTCTCCATATTCTAGAATATAAGATGTGAAATAACACCACTACCACTTAAAAGAAAAGCTAATGAAAGTATTGCATTTGTTTTGCAAAATATATAAAAATGTACCCATGTATTTAGTTTGCTCATGTCATGACGTGAAAAACAAACTTCAAAAAACTTACTTTGATGAACAATCAGATGTTGTGCATTGGAATTGGTGTTGGCATTGGAAATTGGACTTTCAACTCTGATTTCAATCTGGTTATGCATGTTTTTCAGCTGCTGGACTTGTGCTTCAACCACAAGTGGATTGCTACGATGAATATGAGGATCCATGGGAGGGTCCGAATCTTCACGAGACAGCTCTGACTCATCATCGCTTCCGAGTTCTGGTTCTGATTCACATTTTTTCATTTTTCTTCTCCTCTCATTTGCCCTCTGTCTTCTGTTTCTACGTGCCATTCAGCTGGTAAGGCAAAGGATGGAGCAAAATATGTCAATTAAAATCTGTTAAAACTTTTATCAAAAGTTTTGTCGAACAACCCACGAAATTAGTATCCCAGAGGCAACAAGTTGCTTCACAAAATCTAGGCTAATGGTTGGAGCTAGGACTTACAAACTTCTGCAAGACTTGGGAAACTTTTTACACAGAAAAATACGCAACTTATGAATAGGCCTTTTAAACGAATTCCCCTCAAAGATATGTCCTATGCACAACCTCTCACATCCCATTTGGTCAAGTCACAATCATAAAATTCTAAGTAAAAAGTTCTTTTTATAAGCAGTCTTTCAAATAAATTCATTTTCATTTTCAAACTCAAAAGTTAACACTAATGCAATACTAAGATATTGGGAATGCTAAACCTGAGACATAGAATGGAATCGTACACTCAATGCCAATTGAAGTAATCAGAGGCAAAAAATAAAGCAATTCATCCAGGGATTTAGTTTACTTCTTTCTCTCATCGATAAATAAATAAATAAATAAATAAATAATAATAATAATAATAATAATAATAATAATAATAATAATGAGATTTTAAAAAATTCAATCATGTATAACATTGTCAGACATATTTTGTATCTCTCAAAAATACAAATCTGTGTGAAATAATTTTTGTTTTGTTTTGTTTGAGAACTCATAGTTAGCTATTAATTAAAAAAGTGGTCGAGTTGGAATGTAAACAAGAACGTTGGTACATGCTAGAATGGTCGATAATATAAAGAATAATTATGGTAACATTTAATAGAAAATTGTACTTTCAATTAACTACTGATCATAAGAAAAATAAATAAATGAATAATATTGTAGTTGAATTACCTCAAAAGCTCTCCTGTACGTATTTCACTAAATATAAAATGGGACTAATTTATGATTGTAAAGTGTAGAGGCTCTAGCCTAATGAATAATTTTTCTTTGTATGAAGTTAAAAGTGATGGTTCAAATATAATACAGATATGAATCAACTCATAACACATATATATAATAACATAAGTTTCTGAGGATTAGCGGTTGTTAAGAATCATATTATATTATATTAATATGTCACACAATATTTTTAGTTGACTATATATAAATCCTCGTTTACTTGCCTAAAATTCATAGACTATGTCTGTCTATCTAATTATAAATTGTCCACATGCAACCTATTTTGAAATGGAAATTAGTTGTAACTAATTCGAAATTGTCTGCATTCGGACAATGATGTTCCACTCTCTAACAAAGTCAAACATTAACGATACATTTTGTAGGATTCACAATTAATATTACTCACTTATTCATCACTCGTTTATATCATATTTATATTTACAAAACTTGTGTTATTGAATGTAATTACCCTAAAAATAAAGGTAAAATCATCAACTAGACCCAGGTGTTGCAAAAATAAAAGGTTGAGAATTATGGCCACCAAAATATTATGCCAAGGACCTACTCATTACATACATAATTTCTTGGTTGCATTTTTTTTTTCTCCAACCGTTTTGGAATGAATATATTAAGGATAAGTATTACATTGAATTAATATGAAAATATAAACTGACATATTCGAGGGAGGATCAGACATAGTGGTGCTAGATGCAATAACATTAATGTGTTCGTGATGCAAACTAATGGTGAGTGGAGAATTGGTATAGACTACATCTTGTGTGACTGAGTCGGAGTGTGGATAGGTAGGCTGCGGAGCTGTTGGGTGGGTGGCAGCACAATGGGAGTCCACGTGAGACAGCCAGCATTTGAACTTGATCATGAAAATTATGATGTTATAAAGGTAAAAGGGAAATATATTTTTGACAAAATCCACATACGGAGAAATATAGAATTTTTAGCAAACCGGTCATAGCAATGATACACTTTGGGTGAGGGAATTGCGATCAAGGAAGACACGTTATCCTAGCCGAGGTTCCATTTTGTGCGAGTTGTAGGGTTTTAGACAAGAATTTAGGTTATTCCTCTTAATATGATTCACATTTTAAGATGTAATTCGAGACTTTAGTATGGTATTAGCTAGGATTTAAATGAGTTCACAGATAAGATGATTTGTGTTCTCGAACGAATCACTATCTTGCGAGAATATGTTAAGAAATAAATATCAAATCGAATAAATATAAAATATAAACTTATAATATATAAAGTTGTGTTACTCATCTTATCTTTAAAGATGAAATTTGAAGTCTTAATGGAATATGTATGAAACAAATGAAGTTTAATTAAGATCACATGGGGAATCTCATAAGTCAACCCTAATTAATTTATGCAAGCCAAAAAATAAATAGAAAAAGAACTAGAAAAAAATAGCTATGTACGTGAATTTTAAAAAAAGTAGACTCAATTAACTGGATCATCATCAAATGGCAGTCCCTTAATATGTGGAGGAGAAAAGGTGCCTCTATTAGGGATTGATTGGTAGTCACTCTTTTAAGAATTTTGTAGAAATAATAGCAGTTGGATTATGAAATGCATGAATTAAATTAAAGTTTGAATAAATAATAGAAATAAAATTGAAGTTGCCAATAATAATAGTGTTTTCAATTGTTGTTTGTGTTTCGTCACGTTACTAGTTATGTCTCCATAAAAGTCTTTTATTTATTAGACCAACAATTGTACAAGTTTATCTCATCGTAGGTTCATCTTATCTTATCGAGACTTTAAACCAACCACCCTCCATTTCCTTATTTGTGTGTGTCTATATTGGACATGTTTTAGAGCCTGTTTGAGCCTCAATTTTTACTAAAAATGTATTTTTTAATAGTATTTTGATGGAAATGTGTAGTTAAAAAATAAGAAAAATTTTTGAGTTTATGTGTAATATTATTTTATTGAAAAACTTATGATTTAAAATAAGAGAGAGAAAAATTTATTTTAAAAATAATGAGGATAAAATATGGGCTTAATGTTTGACTTACTCATCATGTTTGTGTCTACATTGGATATGTTTGCGTTTGACTTAGTCATCTCCTTTGTGTCTACATTGGACATGTTTCAATGTTTGACATAGCTAATTTCCACACGTGTTTAGCCTAGTTAAATTATGTTAAGGGTAAAATAGTAAAGTAGTTTGCCCAACAACCCAATGATTAGCATCTTATTGGGTCCTTTATTCTGTAAAAAATGAGTTGTTACACGAGGAGATGTTATCTTAAAAGTCGTTTTTATGAATAGATAAAGTCAACATATGAGTTTGCGTATGATTTTGGTTATGTTTTTAAAACAACTGTATCTAGAATACGACAACATATTGTGAGAGTAATAAATTTAATACGTTTACACAACAAGTTTTTTTAAAAGATTTTAGCAAAAAAATGATTATGAAAATTTCAACTGCATCATGAAAATCATTTCATTTATTTAGAGAGTAGATAGATAAGACTCGAACTTCGACGTGTATTTGTTTTGATATGTATTAAAATTAAACTAAAAACCAAAAATATACGATATGTGTGTTCCAACCCCTCTTCACCAACAAATACGGAAGAGTAATGAATAATTATGTAGCTGTATTCGTTTAAACACAATACAACTTGATCTATAAGAAGTGAATGAATAATGAAATTAGAAAAAGGTACTAGATAGAAATATATAATTAACTAAATCCTGCAAAATTGACTAGCAAATGACCTCACAAAAGAAAAATTCTACCCTCGCGAAATATCTAAATTCCTTAAGTGCTCGTTTAATTTCTTAACACATTTCAGATAATCTAATATATATTTGACTTGAGGTTTTATTAATTTCACCCTCACTTTATGAATGGTTTAAATTCTTCAAGAATATAATATCACATCGGATAATAAAGGTTTTATTATGTTTCACCCTTCGATCATTTCTAAATGGTCTAAAGTCTTCAAGAATATAATGACATATTGGATAGGAATGCTTAAATTTAATATATAAATCTTCTTTAATTTAGTTTTCGAGATTGGTCCTTTCCAAAAATCGCAGATCAAATCGAAGTTTAAACAAAGCTTGTTTGGAGAAGAATTTTTCCAGTGAAAAATAGTTTTTTTTTTTTTAAGTTTATTAAAAATTGGAGAAAAGTCGTGGATATAAAATATCGATTGAAAATAAATTTGGGGAAAAATTTAAGAAAATTTTGACAAACTAGCATTAAGTAAGTTATACTTACCTATTCTTGTGTTGATTGTAGGAACTTACAAAATAGTTGGTATTACTCCAAACTTTGCCTGACAATTTATTTATTATTTTTTCCTTAAATTAGAAGATGATCAAACTTCATTTTTAACCATATATTTCCCTGAATTCATAGATTTTATTCACTTTTTAATTACACGATTCATGAGATCCACATGCTTATAATCTTAGAAAGGTTCTTATTAAATTACTTGCATGGTTAGCGCAATAAACCAATTAATCTACAGAAAAATCAATAATTCATATAGTTATAATCAAGCTCAACTACTCTGGCTACTATGTATTATAAGGAGAATATATATACTTGTAAAGTTTATAGGATTTATCTTCATGTGTTTTCACATCAATTTCTCAAGTTTCATCTTGAACATAATCTTGTCATGTATAGAAAGTCAACCCTAATTGCAAGTAATCGAGGGAATCAAAATAATTAATTAGAATTAACATAGAAAAAAATAACTAAATTATTTTACATATGACATTTCTAAATACCGTATGAAAGTTTGACCTGGCTTCATATTCCAATGTACAGGCATTATAAATGACATCGCAACCAAGCTAGCGTTGCAAAGACAAATTGTTCTCTCAATTCTCTGCCTACATATCCCTTGCTTTGATCAGAATATATAGAGGTATGACTATTTTTTCTTCATTAGCTAACATATTTATGCATATCAAGATTGTGTTCACCTAATTCATATACTTTTGTGTGTTTGTATATATATATTTATATAGGAGAGCTTTATGGCGAATCCTGAAGATCCATTTGCGGCGATTGCAAATATAGGACCCAATAATGAGCATCCAAACTATGAGATTCATCATCATGTAACCGATATTAGTAGCAGAACGATATTAGACGCCGAAGGAGTGACATTGTCAGTCAAGTGTCCAAGTTGCGAAAAATCATTTTATGTGCGCACTAACATGACAGCCGGTACAACAACTACTACTACTGAGATAGAATTTAACGCTGCAAGCACAAATTTTCCAGTACATGAAAATAGAAAACACGAATCCAACAAAAAGAACCGCAATAAGGGACGACTAAAAGCTCATGGCGCTGCTGATCGGAATAACTACACACCGCCTATAAGTGTTGGAAAACGTGGACGCACATATGACTTCGACTCTGACTCCGAGGATGATCCCCGTGTTCCGAGGAAATCCAATGATGTTAATCGCTATTTGAAATTCAATAACTAGTACTTAGTAATCAGGAGATTGATTCACGTGTATTTCCCTAAAAAAGGTGATTCTAAACACCTTTAGCAAATAATTGAAATTCACAAGGATCTTCTTGATCCTGTTGCTGTTTGGTTGCTGCATGTTTTCTTTGTTCCAGTTATACAGTAAACATTTTCAGAACTACAAGTAAAGAAACAGATATTCAAAAAAAATTAAAGGGTTAAGTGAACTTGCCATGAGCATGTGAAATTAAAGCTAGATTGAGTTGCATAAATTATTCAGACATAAAATATAGCTCTTGGTACCATTGCGAATGTTTTGGAGAGTACTTTAGTATTCCGTTACCGAAAATCAATACGCGTCTAAAGTTGACCACTTAAATCGTCTGTTTTGGCTTTTATGTCAATATTACCAATTTCGGCACATCTATTCCAATGGAAACAACATTCTGTTTCCTTGAATTTCTTGACGATCAAGAGAGCAAGACGAACTCATTATTCGAAAATAGTCCTTTTAACTCGTTTTTCCAAAAATATTTTGAGAGAGAGTTTGAAATGTGTACTGGAATGATGAGTGACCTTTTATTTCTCTGAAACAATTTCAGCTATATGATCAAAAACTGTTCAAGATTAGACTCAAAGAAGCACAAAGCCCGGACTCCTTTCATCGTCCACCAATATTTTGCAATGTTCCACACGGTCTATTTCCATATCAATATTCCAAATAAGGTCCAATTGCTGTAGTGGATCCGACACAAAGGTGTCCTTGGAAGAACAATCAGTCGTCTATTGCTTCTCAGAGCTACATGATAGGGATATGGTCGAGGTAGATGATATAGACATGACTTCCGCACTTGTAGAGGGTTGGTCATCCTTTTTCCCGGCCCAGTCTGCATCGGAGAAGGCGTTGAAGTAGTGGAGTTTCTTCGAATTGTGAAGATCATGATAAATAGTTCCTTTTCCAAATATATGTGATTGTCTATTATTTGCACAAGTTGGTCAAATTAAGGGTATCTTACCTTAGCTATTTCCGAAAACATATACACGTATGTTGCTAAATGCTAAAGCTCAAGAAGTGAGTTATTGACACATAAAATGGGAAAGGAAGCTTCCATTTACCTCCACGATTGTTGTAGACGTATCTCATTCTATATTTATATCTATCTCTATTAAATATTAAAATTTTACACAGTTACTATTTTCATCCATGTCACATTCTAATATTGTCTCCTTATTAAATTCATTCATTTAAAAACTATAAATCTACACAAATTTTATATATTCATTCCACTCTAAATGCATTCCAATTTCAAAATTTAAAAAAAAACATTTTATTCATATCCATTAAATATAATATCATCCTTCTCACATTTCAAAAATTAATTCTATAGACTAAAAAATATAAGATGGGATTCCATGAACCATAAACCCCTATAATCAGCACCACCCCACATTGTGACATGGACTCTTTTACTTTATTGAAATTGAACATAATATTTGGAAGGACTCATAGCATTTATTCCATTAAAAGGGGAAAAAATTGATAAAAAAAAAAATTGGCCTTTTGCCGACCACAATAAAACATTATAAAGAGGCAATTTTCTGCAAAAGTGAACGATCAAGTTGACATTTACGCACTTTGAATCAGATGGAGTTGACAAGGGTTTTCTCTCAAGATCAGAGATAACTCTGGAAAGCATCCATTAAGACTTGGGAAGAGTAGCATATAGAATCATTTTTTCCTCTTAGCATTGCACATCTTGTGTTACATAAAGATAGGGGTTCTACTTTGTGTATGCAATCCTGCGATAATGACCATCAAGCATGTCAAGAGTCGGAGTCACACTAATATTTGTGCCTTACAATTTTTTAATGTTTAGATTTATGGTGCGTTTGATTGCTAATATTTTTCATGAAAAATGTATTGTTTTCATCTAGTTTCATATTTTTGTGCTGTTTGATTCAAAGTTTTTTTTCCAAGGAAATTTTTTTTCTACTTTTGTTCACGTAACCATATTTTCCTTGAAAACAAGGAAAATATTTTCTTTAGGGTGATGTGGTTTTTATTTTTAGGTAATTCACTCTCTCTTTCTATCTCTCATCCATCCACTCTCTATTATCTATTCACCAATAAAAAATGGACATGTATAATATTTTCTATGTTGAAAACAAAATCAATCAAACAAATTTAAATAATAATTTTCATACAAATAAATTCTAGGCAATTGAATTTCCTAAAATCTGTTTTTTTTCCATGCAAATTTCATGCTCGCAATCAAACGCAACATGAGTTTTGAATTTAGTTGAAGATGATATCTTATAACTATTAGGGTTTTAATTAAAGACAAATTTCAAAAAGAATATAAAAGATCCAAGAAAATTATGAAAATAAATATTAGTAGATGAATTTAGAGTGATATATTTTTATTTATATGTCTATTTAAGTAAATTTACATAATTTAAATATATAATTTAATAATCTTTTTAAAAGTGGATATATATAGGCTGTGGATATAAATAGCAGCTGTAAATGGAAAATTGAGCAAAGAACATTAATAAGCACGTTTTGCTTTAAAAAAAAATGGTAACTTCTGTAGAAATATGAAACCTTGCTCTAAAAATTGGCTTGTGGAAATTTTTCACTGTTTCAATGTTATGCTACTTTTTCCGTTTACGTGCATTAATATTAACTTATTGTATATAGTAACTTGCACTTGTATGACTTTGTAACTTGCACTTGTTACATGCAACATTAAAAGCTTGTTGAATGCTAAGTCAATTTGCAACCTGGAAACTCCTACTCCATCGAGTTCTACTGAGCTGAAACTTTCTAGTCAAGGACGTCACAAACCGGTGGTACGTAGCTACATTGGAGGTTGAGGATAGCTCCGTAGCCGTTAACGACCTACTAGCCATCGTCATGGACTTTAGCATCCGAAGCAAAGTTCCGAGAACACGGCTGTCGGGCACGGCACATCAAAGAAGCGATAAGATCAGCATTTACCATAAATTGGCAGTGCAAAAACCACTTATCTACTGCTTTCCATGAAATAGTGATTTGAGGACATTGAACATTCAATGTATGATCCCTACAACGGCAAAACGGAGCTACAAGTGTATATTTTTCGACACAATCCCTAAAAATCCATTTTTCAACATTTGAAAAGCCAGAAGCTAAACGAAAAGTTGCCACTGTTCCAAAAAGCTTGGAGTTTGGCCTTGCTGCCTAGTCATGCTTTACGAGCATAGGTATAAAAGGCGTTTTCTTCTTATTTTTAATATTATTTTAAAATTGTAAATAAATAAAATAATATAAGTCAAACATCTAAAGTCAAAAATATTATAATTACTTAATAATTCCTACAACTATACAATTTTCAAGTTTCTAAAAACTAGAGCATTTATTTGGAGGTTCAAGTTACAAATATACGGTATTAAACTAATGTGCCAAGACTTCAAATAATATATGTAATATCAATTTGATCAATGCTACAAGAGATAAATGGGTCAATGAAAATAGTCCTAACACTATTTTTGGATTTTTCACCATAATTATTAGTCCAAGAAATGGATCTAAAAATTAAAAAATGAACGTGCATTTAGCTAGGCCCGCACTACCGTCAACAAAAGAGTTGATAGCCTTTTTGCTCGCGTAAACTCTAGGCATGACGCTTTGCACCTAAGTACACTTTTTGAGCACAGTTGACACTGCTATATAAGGTATGTCCATAAAATTGACGTTTAGAACAATTGTGTGTGCATGCATGATCTCTATTTAAAAAAAAAAAAAAGAAAATCAATTTTTGGGGTTCGACACAAGAAAATTTGCTGAACAAATAAGCTATTCAAGCGACTCAACAATCTAATGGCTTAACAAGTTAGGTCTTATAACTATATTTGTGCCCTACCTAAAAATTTATTTCTTGCATATGATATTTATTGGTTTGCCAGTATCGCAAAATGAATATATTACATTTGGATGTTGCTAATTTTTTTTTCTTTTAAAAGTTCCTTGTGTTACAACATTAATTGAATTTGGTATTTTTTTTTCATCATGTTCATTTTTTTTTTAGGAAAAGTTTTGAAAGAGGTGTTTATATTTACACCACATTTTTCTTATAAATACAGTACCGCATTATAATTACATTAAAATTTTCAAAATCTTTATCCCTTATCACATTTATGACCTAACTTTTTTTTTTTTTTTTGCCATGCATCTTGTCTTTAACCTTTATATTTATGACAATTTCGTCCAAAATTTTTGTTAACATGCTTTAAAACGAGAAACAAATATTCTTAATAGAATCTTAAGAAAGAGCCATCATCATTGAAAATATGTATTAATCAATAAAAGGTTGATGAAAAAAATTTGAGAGCATAAATATGATCATGAGTGGAAGTTATGAACAAAATAAAGATGAAGCAGCGTATGATGGGTTGGTTTCTACGTGCAGATTACGAACATATTTTATATCTTGTGTAACTGGGATGCACGTAGGGCAATCACACAGTATCAGATTATACCAATGAATTTATGCAATTGGTAAAGCGAAACAATCTATTAGAATTCGAAAATCAAGAGGTAGCCTAGTATAATTGTGTTGCAGAATATTTGGATATTGCAGAAAGCCATTAACATGGCGACGAAGGTTGAGATGATTAAATCTGATAAAAGGACGACTAGTTATAGGAGAGTTATCTCGTTGGCCAAACCATCATTACCCGTTCCTTTGGACAAAGGGAAGGCCCCACTACAAACCTTAGTCAACTATAAGAAGCAATGTTGGCAATAATGGTTGGTTTGGAAATAGAAGGCACATTTCAGAATGCAAATTCATACGTTAGGCATACTGGAGATATTTTTTATATATGCCACAAACATGGGCATCATTCCAATAACTGCTCAGAAAGAAAGCATGTCAATTTGGTGGAGTTGGAGACAATGGACGAGGAAGAAAATACTGAGATGGAAGATAAGTATATAGGAGTGGAGTTTGCTATTGAGGAAGGGATGGAAAGGCTTACTTTGGTATTACAACGCATCCTTTTGTCGCCTAAGGAGGAAGGGCAACATCATTGCATTTTTCGGTTGCTTTGTTCTATAAAAAATAAGGTGTGCAAAGTTATTGTCGACAGCGGAAGCTATGAGAACTTTGTATCAAAGAGGTTCATGAATTTGTTGAAATTACCAACTGAGAACCATCATAATCCTTATTCTCTTGGTTGGGTGAAAAAATGTCCTTTAGTTCGGGTCGTTGAGACTTACAAAGTACCTATTTCCATTAGTAAGCATTATAAGGATAAAATTGTGTGTGATGTCATAGACATGGATACTTGCCATATTCTGTTAAGTCGTCCATGGTAGTTAGATGTGGATTCAACTCTTAAAGGGCATGATAATTTGTACTATTTGCATGGGGCAGTCATAAGATAGCTATGGTTCCTTCTAGGCAGAAGGAGAATTCCACCAAACAACGAATTGAGAGTTTTCTGACCCTTACAAGTCATGAGAAGGACATTACTAATTCTATAAAGCAGTCTGATTGCTTTTATCCAGTTGTGGTTAAGAGGCTTTTTACAGCAAATGAGGAAAATGACGAGTTCTGTCTGAGGCGTAGGAAATATTGGCAGAATTTGAAGATTTGGTTTCCAATGAATTGTCGAATGAATTACCTCCTATGAGGAATATTCAGCACCATATTGATTTGTAGTCTTTCAAATTTACCTCTTTACTGAATGAGTCCAAAGAAGAATGAGATACTGAGGGGACAAATTGAAGAGCTATTAAGGAAATGATTCATAAGGGAGAGTATGGGTCCGTGTGCAATGCCTGTTCTCTTAGTGCCAAAGAAGGATGGAAAGTGGCGCATGTGTGTTGACGTTGGGCCATCAACAAGATTACAATGAAGTACATGTTTTTTCGTTCCACGATTGGATGGCATGTTGGACAGTCTTGAGGGTTCTAAGATCTTTTCAAAAATAGACCTTCATAGTGGCTATCACCATATCCGCATCAAACTTGGGGATGAATAGAAGACTACCTTCAAGATTAATGATGGACTTCAAGAACGGTTGGTGATGTCATTCGGACTTTCATTGAGTACTTTCATAAGATTGATGAATCAGGTTCTTCGTCCTTTCATTGGTCTTTTGTTGTGGTTTATTTCGATGATATACTTATTTACAACAAGTTCAAAGAAGATCACTTGGTTCAAGTGAGGCAAGTCCTAAATGTTCTGAAGAAGAATTAGCGATACATCAACCTGAAGAAGTGTACTTTTTGTATGCCTAAGTTGTTGTTCCTAGGATTTGTGGTTGGTAAAGAGGGTCTACAGGTGGAGCAGAAAAGACAAGAGAAATCCAAGATTGGCCTACACCAATATTAGTTTCTAAAGTAAGAAGTTTCCATAGTTTGGCAACTTTCTATAGGCTATTTATTAGGAATTTTAGCACTATTGTAGCATCACTCATATAATGTTTGAAAAATGGAGAGATTCAATTAGGGAGAGGAGCAAGATAAGATTTTTGTCTTCATCAATGAAATGTTGTGCCCAACTCCAGTATTAGCCTTGCCAAATTTCGAGAAGATCTTTGAGGTAGAGTGTGATGCTAGTGGTATAGATGTTGGGGTTATCATTTCCCAAAAGAAAAAGTCGAGTGATGCTAGATAGAAGTAGAGTACATATTAGCAAGAATTCAATGCAGTCGTGAGAGCTTTAAAGCAATGGGAACACTATCTCGTACAAATGAGTTTGTGATTGATCATCAAGCCATTAAGTTTATTCACAATCAGAAACATATCAGCAGAATACACGTTCGATGGGTAACTTTTTTGCAGAAATTTCCTTTTGTGATTAAACATAAATCTAGAAGTACGAATAGAGTCATAGATGCCCTTAGTAGGAGAGCCTCTTTGCTAGTCACACTGTCACAGGAAATTATTGGATTTGATGTTTGAAGGAACTTTATAGAGATGATCCTGACTTTAAGAAAATTTGGAGCAAGTGTGTGAATCGTGAAGCAGTGACGATTGTATGGGCCTTTCAAAGTGCTTAAGCGGATTAACAACAATGCTTACATTAATAATTTATTAGCTTCTATGGATATTTCTCGAAAGTTCAATTTGCAGATTTGTACGAGTTCTATAAATATGATGAGCCTTTATATCCAGATTA
The DNA here is from genome assembly GCA_903798385.1 of Fraxinus cuspidata. Classification (NCBI taxonomy): domain Eukaryota; kingdom Viridiplantae; phylum Streptophyta; class Magnoliopsida; order Lamiales; family Oleaceae; genus Fraxinus; species Fraxinus cuspidata. The sequence goes on from CAIGRP010016384.1 coordinate 22,122, forward strand.
TAACTCGGGGTCGAGTTCGCCAGAGGTGGAAGGCATTGATATACAACATATTGTTGAAGAATTGGATTAAAATGGGGGAAAAAAAAAGTAATAGTGCAAAAGAACCTTCAAATTCTGGTTTGGGCTCATAATAGCAATCCAGAAAAAGGATTACGATACGAATAATAATCATCGTTATATTATGATGTATGACGGATTCGACCATCCGAGTGCGTGAAAACTAATTTATAAAGTTTTAGCGCTATTTTTGTCATTTAATTTATTTTGAATTCTTTTTAAGTTTAGTTCGTTTAAACTAGGTTTTCATTCATTTTAATCATATTAAACAAGGTTTCATGTAAAGGGTTATCTCATTGTTTTTTTTATTATATTTCATTAATAAAGTTCGTGAATTTAATTTTCCATATTTTGATGGATTTCAAAATTCGTGTTCTTAAGGTTTTCGCTTGAATTCCTTATTTCGGTCAAATATTCAACCAGCATGAGCTTTTAGACGAGTCACTTATTGTATGTTTGGTAGAGCATTTTGTAAATTATAAGCCATGTTGTACATACTTCACTGGATATAGAAGGGAATGGCGATTATAAAGTGAAAATTCTCTAGGTTTATGAGGTAGTTTGTTTTGTGTAAAACAGTGTTTGCTGAAGTTTTAGGGACGGGAGTGAATTTAAATCAACAGAGCAGAATATATTATTTTTGGCTGCAGAATCGGTCATCTTCAGTTAATAGTTAATTCAAAACTACAGGTATATTACTGGGATTTGGATATCCTAATTTATATTTATCTTCTTCATTAGCATATAGAATTTGCTACCCTCTAAATTATGTACTTATGAGTTAGAAAATTTGAAGAAAACAGTTTCTGCTGCATGCTTGCAATATCTTTTAAATCATATATGTTGGCATTCATTCTTGTTTGTTTACGTTAATTGACTTTGCTTGGTTTTATTGATGCAAGGCAGGTTTTTATGGGGAATCCTGGAGGCCCCTTTGCGGCCATTGCAAATATAGGACCCGGTCATGAATATTGGACCGATAGCCAAGAAACCAATACTATTATTGATAGTAGAACACTAGACGAATAACATGGACAGGCAAAATACATATCTATGCACGCGCAAACTTGACAGCTGCTACTACTGACAGTGGAATGAAAACAGGAGCTAATGCTCATCCCATTGTTGAAGAATCAATCAGCAATCTTCCAGGCAGTGGCAGGGCATCAAAACATAATTAACTGGAAAAAAGAAGCCGCAATAGTAAATCCCCTGCTACTGGTATTGCAAAGAAATCCTATGTTATTTTGCTCCAATTGAATTTCAATAAGTGAGCAGAGACAGCTTTGTGCTGTTTCGAGTATTAGTGGATTCATATATGAATAAAGTCGCAACAGTTAAGCAAAATAACATTCATTGCATGATCATTGCCGAAGATGTTGTTCATCTTCTTGCGTGATGAAGCATATGCAATATTAGGAGGCAAGTCCCCTTTATAGCTATACCTCTCCTGCAGAAGCGATGTCGTCTCGCATGGAGAATAACCATGATGAGTTGCTTCGTTGTTTTCTTATGTCTTTCTTTTATTTATTTTTTTAAATTACACATTTTGAGACATTTGAAATCTGATGTTTCTCATGGACTATTCCACTGGATTTAGTTTATGTGGCTTTGGTAGTTACGATATTGATATATAGAAGAAAACAAAGACTAATTAATAAGAAATAGAAAACTTCTCCACTTTTCTTACACTCGAAAAACAAAGCCAACTTTTTTTGTAGTAACAACTAGTATTGTGGGTCCTTTCATTAGAAAAGCCTGTGCTTACCCGGTCGAAACATAAACCTTGACGACCAGCATGTTGAGTGAATTAGGGATATCCATAACCTACAATTTAGCAATGCATAAGTTATTGGAAACCCAGCAAGAGCAGCAAAATGTTTCGGCAATGTCCCTTGCTTTTCTTCCTGGTAGACCAAAAACAAGGTTGCACCAAATGTACAGTCCATGCAAACGATTGAAGCAAAGAGTGTAATTAGTCCAGCCATCAACTTTGCCGGTAAAGAAAATAGAAAATCCTCTTCTCTATATCACGAAGTTAAGATAGAGAAGAACAACATTATAGTAGTTGTCGAGCTAATCATTGCCACCGCATCAGATATAACTAAAACTCTGAAACATCCATTGTTTAATAAAACTGGAGCCCCTGTTTCTTCCTTGTACCCACCTGGTACGGTAAAGGCTGCAGCAAACACAACCGTGGCTATTAAAGTTGCCACAACCATGCAAGAAGCTGCTTTTTCCTTCATCCACACCAGGCCAGCTTTCTGTAAGTCCCGGTGCTCCACCGTAAAAAACTCCCTTGGCATATAGCCGGACTTGTTTTTCATCTGAACATTGGAAGGTCGTAGAATCTTCTCCACTTCCAGTAAAGATTACTCAAATTAGTCTATGTTGCAAAATCATCCAAAATTCAATTTTTGTATTGCAGAGAATAGTCGATAGGAGACTTCCAAGAACTAGGATATATCCACATATATTCATGGTACAATTTACCCTGATACTATAAATTGTTCCTCTTCTCTTCTGGGGGAAAGGGAAGGGGACTTGTAGTTATGTTAATTTCTCACCTTAAACCATAGTAGCTCTCTCTGCATTTGAAGAGCTGCTCCAGATACAATATCGAGTCTGCTTGGAGGTGCTAATTTCTCGGCCAAGTGCAAAATGTTGTTTCCTTTATCGTCTTTATAGAGTGTACTTATATCCTTAAGAACTCGAAGTCCCCACGCCGCAAGGACGAAGCCCAAGTTGAGGCACTACCTCAAAGACGAAGCTGTTTAAAAAATAAAATGAAGTAGCTGAAGCTCTCCACTTAGAAGACCACTTCGAAGATTCATCGGAAGCTCTCAACTAGTCCAAAGCTCGCAAGACTGACGCTGTTTCTTGTAATAAATTTGAGGATCTTCTAGAAGTGATTGATTTAACATTTATAATAAAGTTTTGTCAGTGTGTTAGCCTATTGTATATAGCGGCTGACCATTGTCAATACACTAATTGTATGAATAGACAGTGATGCGACGTCCCATTGGGGAGATGAAGCCATGTGGTTCTGATCCAACGATCACTACCTCGGCCAATGTAGTATAAATAGTTTTTCCTTGTAACTCAAAAGGGGCTGGATTATGGATTGGAATAGAGACAACATCACATATTCGAAATACGCAAGAAATTTATACAAACACATGATTGAATATTTTCTTGATCTTCTTTACAAGTCGAATAAATACAAGTTTCGACATACAAATTAGCAACTTCTACACGCATTTTATCTATCCTTCCACATATTCCCATTCGTCACCATATAGATTAGTTTGGTTTCCACTTGACGTTTTTGTTTTACCCGTCGGAGCTTGAACATCCTTCTCTTTGCCGCAAAGTGCCTCCCGTGTCCATTTTCTCCCCGTTGCCGTCGTTATTCCTGTAGGAACGCGCCAGAATCGTAATTGATTTGGCATGATTGAGCCCGGCATTTGTTGACTCATTTTCAGGGGTCAACGGTATTGATATATAATTATAACAATCATGATTCATGTACAGAAGCAATTTCCACATAATACTCACATGAGTGGGCCCTGCGTATAATTTTTTTAATACATGGTAGGGCCCACTCATGAGTATTACGTGAGTTTTCTATGAAAATAATTTTTGTACATGGGGAATTATTGTGTAACAAAGACGAATTAATAAGAAATAGAAAGCTTCTCCACTTTTCTTGCACTTGAACAGCCATCTTTTTTCGTAGTAACAACAACTAGTACGTTGAATTTAAATTCACAGAAATATTATTTTATTGAGAAAGAGATTTATACCATATGACAATTGAGGCGCTAAAACTTCAAACTTATTTAATATGGAGCACTCTCACCAAGTCACTACACACACTGCCTCTCTCACGGCACTATCTCCTATCACTCTCTCTCTGCTCACACACGATACGTACAGCATACACATATATGCATTATATAGATGTAAGAAGTCGGTGATGGATGGTTCTAGTATAGCGGTGGCTACATCTCCAAAATGTCAGATTTTTCTACAAAAAGCCGGCGAGCTTCAAATTTCAGCAGTCTTCCACAATTTTCTACAATAGGCGGTGATGATTTCTTCATAGTATTGTGGGTCCTTTTATTAGAAAAGCTTGTTCTTACCAGGTCGAAACATAAACCTTGATTTCCAGCATGTTGATTGGAATAAGGCAATCCATAACCTACAATTTAGCACTGCATATAAAGTGATTGGAAGCACAGCAAGAGCAGCAACAAGTTTCGGCAATGTCCCTTGCTTTTCTTCCTTGTAGACCAAAAAGAAGGTAGCACTAAACGTTAAGACCATGCAAAAGATTGAAGCAAAGAGTGTACTCAGTCCAACCATCAGCTTTGCCGGTAATGAAAATTCAAACTCATCTTCTCCATAACGTGAAGTTAAGATAGACAAGAACATCATTATGGAAGCTGTCGAGCTATACATTGCCACAGCATCAGATATAACAAAAACTCTGAACCACCCATCAGTCAAGAAAATTGGAGATCCTGTTTCTTCCTTATTGCCACCTGGTACGGTAAAGGCGGCAGCAAATGCAACTGTGGCAATAAGAGTTGCCACAACCATGCAAGAAGTTGCTGTGTCCTTCATCCACTTCTCACCAGCTTTCCGTAAATTCTCATGCTCCCTCGTAAACAACTCCCTTGGTGTTTCTCCTTTTTTGTTTTTCGCCTGAACATAAAAAGGCCGTACAATCTTCTCCACCTCCTGTAATATGATGCAAAATCATCCAAAATTCAATTTTTTGTATTATATAGAATAGTCTATAGGACTTCCAAGAACTAGGATATGTACACATATATTCATGATACAATTTACCGTGATGCTATAAGGTGTTTCTCTTCTCTTCGAGGAGAAAAGGGAAGGGAACTTGTAACCTTGTTAATTTCTCACCTTAAACCATAGTAGCTCTAGCTGCATTTGAAGAGCTGGTCCAGATACAATATTGAGTCTGCTTGGAGGTGCTATTTTCCCGGCCAAGTGCAAAATGTTGTTTTTATCATCATCACTGTAATATGTATTAAAATCCTTAGCAGCTTCTGTTTGATAGATGAGACGAAATACTTTCTCTTGTCGGTTAATAACAGCAACGTGAAATATGGAGTACTTTTTTGAGTCAACATTCCATGTAAGTCCAGGAAATGATTGAGTAATCAGAGTCAGAAACTCAACATTCCCTATTTTTGCAGCATCATGAAGTATCTGAGTCTCTTGAATTAAGATGCTGGAGTCCAGTAATGTCATCTGCGTTACCAACTCGTTGGCTTGTCTCCGCGTTTGAAGTGAGCTATGAATCCTTTTGAAATCTAAACATCTAAGCAAAATTAACATGTGGACTACAAACTCAAAGATTTCAAAAAACAAGGAGTAAACTGGCATTCACTTGACAGTTCTGAAATTCATCCTTGTTTAGTTCGAGTGGACATTAATACAAGGTGGAATAATAAGAACCCCTATTCAATTATGGATAAGAGAAAAAATAACAATAATTAAAGATTAAGCGTACAATTGAAGAAGCTTCAACACACATTCCATGATAAATTCAGTTCAAAAATATTTATATTATTGATTCAGTTTTAACGAATTAAAACTCCTTGTTGGAACGGTTGATGCGTATATTGGGAAATTAATATTTTAACACTATATAGTTTTGTTTTTTTTTCTTTCTTCCCATCATCAACTTTACTTAAGATCTCCAATGATTAGTCCTAATACTTCCTTCATAGCATTGTTAATTCCAATTTATATAATGAGTGGGTGTCCGGTGGAAATTAAAATTAGATTTTTAGTAGATTGTGATAAAAAATTTTGAAATATGCGGTTGAAAAGTTGTGGGATCCATGAAAGATGTGGTTAATATTGATTGTTTAACTTTGACTTTGATTAAAATTTGATTTTAATCATAAACAAACAACAGGGTAGGACCCTAATATTAGAGTCTACTTCGAGAAGCAGGAAAAAAAAAAACTATGTTTCTATTTGTATACTAACCCTAACTCAAAACCAGAAGATATATAATAAGATAAAATAACATGACCAAATACATATTTTGAAGTGCACGAGTAATAAGGACAAAAGTATATCATCATCAATGAGGCAATAATCTAAGGATAAATTTTATCTAGTAAGTAGAAATTTTTTGGATGCCAGTAATTCATCAAGTATAATGAGTGGTCTAACTTGTGGAGAAGAGTAAGAAAGGTTTGTGGACTTACATGGAATACAAGGTACAGTAGCAAGGATGCTAACGAGTCTTTCCCATATCCGTCCTTGAAATTTGGGATTGTATGATAAATCTTTCTGAGCTAAAGCTTGTAAAGCTTTTTCTGTGCTTATCGTTGTTGAAGTAGCTATTCTTGTACTGTCATTTAACATCTTCGAAGCAATATCTGCTCAAAAAGAAAAGCATATTAATATGTGAAAAAAATCAGACCTATTTAGTCACTTGAACAGAAAGAAGAAACATAATTTTATGTGCGTCTCTTTAAAATAAAAAAAAATTCATACCATACATGTCAGCGCGGATAGCTCCTACAAGAATATCCATATATTCCTCGTCTACGAGACCTTCAAGAGGTGTAACTGGGTAAAGATATTCAGCCATTGCTTTCTTTCTGAACCAAATTGCAATTTTAAGTGGGGTAAATCCACTTTCACTTTCACGTTTTTTACTTGAAATTCTAGGCAAATTCTTGTTTTTATGGTACATGACCTCTGCAATTTCTACGACCCCTGATACAGCTGCAGTACAGAAAGCTGTATATCCATAATTATTCTTGAATTCCAGTTCACTTTCATTCAAGCATTCGACTAGATTGCGGACAAAAGTAGTTTGCTTGGCGGACACAGCTATGTGAAGAGCTGTATTTCCATCTTTTGATATCTCAATATTCCAAGCTATATTTTCGTCCGAACTCACAGTTTTTTCAGCAGCCTTCCAATCACCTTTTAGAGCAGCTTTGTGTAAAGTGTTTACTTTTCCTGATGATGTTCGGGGAGACCATCATTATTGTGTTAAAAATGCACAGTGCTCCACAACTTCACAAGAAATACTATGTAGCACGTACAAAACCAAAGGAGAGATGAACCAGTGTACATAAGGTAGACAATCATCACCTCTTGATATACTAACGATCCAACCTCACATGGTATCCACTCTAGGAGAGTCAGAGTCCAACTTACCGTTCACGAATTTCTATAAAATCGTGTCTCCAAGATTCGAACAAATTACCTGCCTTTAAAAGAGACTTAAGTTGAATCATAATATTAATTGGAGAAGTTGTTCAATCGGTACCAAGATTCAACTTAAACCTCTCTTAAGGAAAATGTCATAGGATCAAATCTTAGGGGCATGACAGAAATTCGTGAGGGATGAGATCAGCTAGTCTCTCCCAAAATGAACAGTATGTAATTTAATGACTTGGGCAAAAATGTTAAACCGTTACAAGTACACTAAAGGAAATCAAATGGTTCATCATCGTATCGGAGCTCATGAAGCGCAAACGAATAATTCGAGTTCAAAGATTGATGTTCACAAATGAAACACTGTATTGTATAACATAATAAAGGTAAAATTCCACATTAGCTAAATATGAAAATAATATGTGATATACATGGGTTTGGGCTACTCTCTTCGTAAATATGTTGACCTTTTAAGATGATATCCAAAGACTCAATAGCATATATACACGTACTAGAAAACGAAAAAAGAAATGGTTATAATATAGATGAAAAAGACTATCTCATCAACAAAGTAATTTGAGTAGGAATGTCATATTTTATGGATAATGCTTGGTACTGAGAGAGAAAAGCCATGGTTAATATACTCAATCAAGAATTGAAGTCTCCATTTTCTAGAATATAAGATTTGAAATTCTACCACTACCACTTGAAAGAAAGCTAATGTAAGTATTGCATTTGTTCAGAAAAATGTATCTAGTTTGCTCAATTCATGAAGTGAAAAACAAAGTTCAAAAACGTACTTTGATGATCAGTCTGATGTTGTGTTTTGGCATTGGTATTTAGACTTTCAACTGGAATTTCAATCTGGTTATCCATGTTTTGCAGCTGTCTGAGAACTGATAGCTAGCTATTAATTAAAAAGTGGTCGAGTTAGAATGTAACAAAGAACATTGGTACAACTAGAATGGTCGATGATATAAAGAATAATTATGATAACATTTCAAGACTAATTGTACTAGTATCATTGCTCTTCATTTAACTACTCATAAGATAAATAAATAATATTGTTATTGAATTACCTCAACAGCTTCACCGTGTGTATTTCACTGAAGGAAGGGACTAAATGCTGATTATGAAGTACAGGAGCTCAAGATTAACAAAGAATTTTTCTTTGTATGCTGAGAGTTGAAATACAATACAGAGATAGCTCAACTCCTAAACATATATATATATATATATATATATATATATATATATAATCTACACGAACAGGTAGCGTAACTCATTATATAACAACATATCATATTATATTATACTATATTATATTTAATTTGTCACGTAATCTTTTAATTTGACTAAATATAAATAATGGCTGTACTAATCATAAATGTCCACATGCAAACTATTTTGAAAACCGAAATTGTCCGTTTGCAAACCTTGAGGTTTCCACTCTCTAGCCTACGTGGTTTTTCCATCTATTTCCTATATTGCATAAAAATAGGCTTTCTTTCTTTTTTTTATTCAAATTATAGGCCACTTTCGTTGTTGAGACTATAGGTAATTTCTTAATTTTTTAATATGTTCTTATTAAATGTGTCTTGTTATCAATACATAGGAACTACCATTATTAGTTATAAGAGTATACTTAGAAAAACAAAAGTAAAAAATATAATATCCAACCATATTAATTAAGTTGTCTTGATTTGTGTGAAATGAAGAAAAATTATCATTTTAGCAATGTTCTAAAAAACGTAAAACGTGATTAGGAGTGGATGTCAAGTTTCAAACTTTACGAATATATGCTTGCTTAAACAAGGTCTAGGCGTAAAAAAAAATGTTTTCATATTTTTAATATTATTTAAAACTATTAATCATTCTAAAATTTATATAATAATTAAAATAAGGTAAAATTGTAGCAGCGGTTCCTAACATTTTTAATTTTTGTAAACTTTATCCTAACCTTCAATTTGTGCCAACGAAAGTCCCTAATCTTTCATAAATATGCAATAGAAATCTAAATGGATGGAATCCATCCACTTACCATAAGTTGACCAAAATATTGATCTTGACTACAATTTTGACTAATTTTAAAATGACAAAATTATAATTTAACATTTTTTTTTTAACATAAACTTAAATAAAATAAAAAACTCAAAAATAAAAGAAATTTACCCCACCCCTCACGAAAATTAGAAAAGCCGATGGTCGACACCTTCTTTTCCAACTCTCACTCACACCGGTGAGCACAAAGGCAGGTCGCCGCCGCCTCCAACGCTGGCACTGCCTCCCAAAGTAGTTGCCAACACCCAAATATCAAAACGAAAAATCAAATCAAATCAAACCTAACCTAACGTAACCTAACAGAAATTGAAGAAACTGGAACTTCATTTGCATGTGGAATTAGGTAGAATTTGAAGCCAAAATTAGAGTAATTTGTGACATAATTGGATCAATAGAGGGTATATCTGTCATAGTTTGGTGTTGTTGAGGGATTGTGGGATACCAATTTGGTGGGAAAAGAGCTCTAGATTCATTATTTGAAGGACACGGGATAGCCTCGTTTTGCTCCCGAGGCAGACCTGTATCAATCGGAGTTGTTTTGGATTATGTCTCACCATGAATTGGAGCATCTAGGTACAGTGAACTGGCTAGTAGTGCTGCACGACCATGGGTGTTAATCGGAGTTGTCGTATTTTATTGTTGGACCGTGCAACTCACATTATTTTAAAGGCTAATTTTGATCTCCGTGTGATATTTTCTGTATAATTAATTGTGTGAGAAGTATTTATGGAATGAGGTTGCTGACTAGGGGATGAAATTTTTGGTGGATTGGGTGACCGGTGGTGGCTGGTTTTTTATGGTTTCAGATTGGGTGGCCTGCGATGGCTAGTGTTTTCTCTGGTTTGGGGTGGGTGGGTAATTTTATTTTTTAATTTAATTTTTAACTTATTTTAGGGATAATATGTAAAATTACCATTTCGTCCTTTTTAATTTGGTCAAAATGAATCAAATTTTGACTTTTATGGTCAACTAACGATTAATTAGATAGTTTCCATCCATTTAGACCTCTATTTCAAAGTTATGAAAGGTTATGAATCTTGCTGGCACAAATTGAAAATGAGTATAAAGTATGCAAAAATTGAAAATGTTAAAGACAATTGCTGCAATTTTCCCTTAAAATAATACACATCAAACATCTAAAATTAAAAAATAATATATTTACTTTATAATTCCTAAAATTAGTCAATTATACAATTTTTAAATTCTAAAATGCAAAAATTAAACTATTTTTTATAGTTACAACTTTCAACTAGATAAGTCATACTTAATATATGTATAGAAATTTCATACATACTTTCGGAATTTTCAATAAAATGATAAGTCTTAAAATCATAATCACATAATGTAGATATTACTGTAACTTAAACATTATAACTATTTATCGGATGAAGTCGTTTTAGAGTTTTATACAAATAAAGCCATTTCAAAACTTAAAACTCAAGTCAACTAAAAGGCTTTTGAAAAAAGAAAAAATTTAGTAAACTAAAGTTAAATAAAGGGTTTTGAAAAAAAAGCACAAAAGCATCACTAGGCACACATTAAGTTGTCAACTACTAAGTTGATCGCCTAATTTTACACTTATTGTCAAGGCGTGACATTTTGCCCGCGCCACCATCTAAGAGCGCTTTTTGAAATATAGCTTTACAAGATGGATGGAGTATAAACAAACTTAACATTGATTCAATTTAAATAATTAAACGTGCTTTTGCATTTGGTGGGGTGAGTTGCCACGGAAGTATGCTGCAATGGCATCTGTTCGAAAGAGATGAAAGGTTTGTATTGGATTCCTACACAAAAGTTGAAACATAGAAGAATAAAAAATAAACATTTCATGTAAAATTATGTTTTTTTATCATTCCTTGAATCTCCCTGTTGAAGAGTAACAAAAGGGGATGTTGAATAACACAATTTTGTTTATCCCATGTTTAGTATATATAAAAATTACATTTTTAGTAAATTTTAATAAAATTAGATGGAATGTGTAATTAAAAAGTTATGGATCACTCAAAATATATGATTAAATTAATTATTGATTTCAATTTAGATTTTAATCTATTTTTCTAGCTAAACAAAACAAGGGCTTAAACGTTTTAGTGGCAATAGTTGCAAAAGGTTGGGTTGAATGAGATAACAGATATAGGAGACTTGTCTGCATATTTCACGGTAAATTGGATATTTTTTGTTAACTAGGAACCATGGTGTTACGTAAATAATAATTAGGGGACTAAAATGATTAGAAAAGTAGAAATTGGATCTATTTGTTATTAATTACATGACTATGGTGAAAGCTCAGACTGCTAATTATCCTCACTCGTCTGTCTTTGGGTTGTGAAAAACGTGCATGTTTGATTCTTATAATTGTGACATGACATTTAGCCTCAATTTGGCGGAATCTTTATGATTAATTTCAATCATTTATTCATGAGATTTACAAATTTTCAATCACACATTTTATTAATTCTTATCGAAATTTATTAAAAAATTAATTTTTGATCCCCACCAAACATGACTTACTAATTATATCACTCTAAGCCAAGGAAGTTTGGTTAAAGTGGGTGATTGCTTGGAATCCATTTGTAGTCGATAATTGCTTGTCAAGTTCACCAAGTCGAAGTTACTGTGGCCTCACAATTCTTTATAAACAAAAAACAAAGTCAGGTTATCAGTTAGGTACTTAATTAGAAACATTATACTATAGATATCGATAGCAATTGAATACTTGACCAGTAACCCACCTCTCCATATCGATTAGTGTTCGGGATGAATCTAAAAATTATGGTATTATCTATAAATATTTAAGAAGGTCTGCATTTGATAAAACCGTCTCGTCTCATTTAATTTGTGTTCTACCAACCTAATTAATATATTTTTCTGTCATCTTTTACTTATCTATCATAGGAAAAAAAAAAAAAGATATATTTCATTAAGCATCGACGTTTATAATTATGGAATGTCTTTACATTTATGCCGCGGGAAAATATTAAGGGTCCGTTTGATTGATTTAAATTCCATGAAAAATGTCACATCCGATGAATTTAATTTCTACTTTGATTGTTTGATACGAAAGTAGAAATATAGTTCGAATTTCAATGTACAATCACTTTAAGCTTATTTTTTGTCAATTTCACGAAAAAATGCATTCATACGGAGTACTTGGATTTTTATTTTTCAACTTATATGAAATTGGAAAGTCTTTACCAATCAAACGGACCTAATATCTTATGCATTTCGACATAGAGGATTAGAAGTTGACGAAAAATTGATTTTTTATATAATATAAATTAACAGGGACAATAATTTCGAGGTTAATTAGAAATCAAACTACATCTAGAAACGTGTAATAAAGTCCGCAAAATGACAAGTGATTAAATCTTTGAAAAGAACTTATCCCTGTTCCAGCAGTCAATATACTTTGAAGTCTTGGTACTCATTTGATTTTCTAACAAGAAAAATATAATTTAAAAAAAAAAATTTGAAAGCTGATCAATCATGCTTGGTGTATGTCTCTATTCACACTTTAGTTAACACAATGTCACGTGACATTTTCTTATTAAATTGTTTAAACAAAAAACAGTTTTCACAGTCAATGATTTTTTTACAACACCACATGCGTTAACAAGGATGACAAAAGTGAGTAGAAATGGCATAATCCAACCAATAATTGATTGTCATGTTTATTAACATTAAAAGACAAAGTCAATATCGCTCCACAATTCTTTATAAAGAAAAAGCAAACAGGTTATCAATCACATACTTAATTAAAAGCATTAGACTATAAATTTAAATAGCGATTGAACAATTGACCAAATAATCCACCTCTTCATCTGGGTCAGTGTTAGATCAAATTTGAAAACTATTATTTACCTATATATCAGGGGCAAAGATTAGGGGAATAAAAAAAAAATAATAATAATAATAATTAATTGAAAATATATTATTATCTTACTTTAATGAATTTGGCAATAAAATGAATTATCAAAAACTTGAAAAAAAAAAAAATTAAACAGGGCAAGGGCCCCTCCCCGCCTTAAACGGCTAATGGGACGGGAAATTTCCTGGCGGGGCGGGAGGCGGGAGAGGTTGTCTCGATCTAGCTCAGCCCCGCCCCGTTGCCATCCCTAAAAAGACTATTATAGTGAGATTTTTAATTCATAAAAATGTAAAACTATAGAAGAGAAAAAAAAAAGTAACGTTAGTTCTCAATCTTTAGAACTTGCAACTTGTTACCCAATTTTAAGTTTCTTTGGAAATTTCTGTAGGTAACTTGGCCCCCCATTTATGGACCTTGTTTCAACTTGGTTGGATCTATCAGGGATCAACAACACTGCAAATATAAAAAGTTGAGGAATGTACTATCAAGAAAAATAATTCGGAGTATCAAGTTGTAAATAAGGTCCATAGGTTGAAGACCAATTGGTGCTATGTTTCTTTTTATTTCATTCTTAATTTTACAAGTAAATGTATAATTTGTCTTTTCAACAAAATTGGTGATCTGAAAAACAAACTTACCACGTATAACACTAAACAATGCCAATAAAAATATTGCAAGCATGTAAGCATGTAATATTAGATCAGACAAATATTTGTGTACAGGAGTTTTTCTTTATTTCCACTCAACACCCGCTCAAGCGAACCACCATTTTGAAGGGGCATGTCAAGGGATAAAATCTCACAACGAGTGAAGATGAAAATATAGATCAATTTATAAGAGTTTGGGCTACTCCTCCTAATAATGTTGACATTTTAAAATGTAACCAAAATCTTAACATGGTATCAGAGTTTCGTCCCTCACTGTGGGAAAAATCTTCAAGTGTGGTGCTGACCAAGTTTGGGTACCAAGCAACCGGTGAGCCTCTCTGCGTTTTATAGCTCAATCGAAGACAGAGGAAGATTACAAAAATGTCGACTGAAGGAGAAATTATAGCTGATCAGTCCGACCTTTCAGAAAAAGTTGACAAGCTAACCACGCAAATAGAGAACATTTTAAAGTGAATTCAAGCTCAACAAACCTCCTTAACGTCCCCAGAAAAGAAGCTTGATGGCATTGGGAATTCTCCACCACAAGCTCGGTTGACAACTGAGAAAGACGAGACCATTGCTGAGGAGAACAGCGATGATGACAACTAGTTCATATAAGCACGGCCGCAACCATTCAAAGTTGAGGCCAAAGTTGATAATCCGATGTTCGACGTTCCATAGATGCGGAGAAGTTGGACTCGTGGGTGGACCAGCTGGAGACCTACTTCACACTCTATGGATTCAATAGCAGGGAGAATGTTGACATTTTAAGATAGAACCTCAAATCTTAACATGGTATCAAAGTCTGTTAAGCTCCAACGAACAATTTGATCAGATTAACACGGATTTCAAGATGGTCTACTCAACGAGCCACCATGTTGAAGGGGGCATGTTGAAGGATAAAATCTCACATCGAATAAAGATGAAAATATAAACCAATTTATAAAAATTTAGGCTATTCCTCTTATAAGATTGACCTTTTAAGATGAAACTCTATTAAGCTTATAATTTTATCCATTTACTTGCACGGTAAAAATCGACTAATGTTAATTTGAAATATTGCCTATGTTTGGTAAACCTACAAAAAATCATTTAAGTTAAACTTTAATTTTAACAATACATTTTGTATCTACATCACATTTCTATATATGCCATTATGACTTTTTAATAACTTATAATTCTATCCATCTACTTGCACGGTAAGAATAATCACCATAATAGAATATCTACGAAAAGTGTAATCAAGATCACATGGGTAGTCTCGGAAGTCAAAACAAATTAATTCATGCAAGCCAAAAACCAAATAGAAAAAGAACTAGAAAACAATAGCTATATACATGAATTATAAAAAAATTAAAATGAAATCAGTTAGCTGAATTACCATCACATGGCGTATCCTTAACAAGTGGATCACCATCACATGGCAGCCTCTTTGTTCGGGATTGATTATCAGTAACTTTTTAGGAATTTTTGTACGAGGAATAGTGTTGAAGATGATGAAATGTATAAAAATAAGTAGTAGCACATTCGATTTTGTGATTGAAATCAAAATTTGACTTTTAATAGATAATAAAATTTAAATTTAAATTATTAATAATGAAAAATGAAAAAGGCATAATTCTAGTTGCAGACTCGTAGGTTGTAGCCTCCATAGGTGAAGCAAACATTAAAATAGTGTTTTTAATTGTTGTTAATGCCTTGACGCATTCCAACTCCATGTGAGCCTTTTCTTTATTAGACCAACTAATATACAAGTTTTTCTTTAATTTTTTAGCGTTCTATTTGGTAAACAAGTTGTTTCAGTCATCTTTTCATCCCATCGAGACTCCAAACAACCCATCCTCGCTTTCCTCGTGTGTCTTCGTTGCGCATGCTTTAATGTTTGACTTAGTCATCTTATTTGTGTCTACAATGGACATGTTTTAATGTTTGACTTCGTCATTACGTTTGTTTCTACATTAAACATGTTTTGATGTTTCATATAACTAATCTTCATTTCACATGTTTAGCCTAATTAAATCAATTTAAGGGTAAAATAGTGAAGTAGTTTGCCCAACAACCCGAGTAGTGCATCTTATTGTGTCCTTTATTTTGTAAAGAAATGAGTTGTTACATATGGGAGGGGTGATGTTCTTCTAAGTCATTTTTAATGAATAGATAAAGTCAATGTATGAGTTTGCGTATGTTTTCAAAACGGCTTTATCTAAAATACTACGATGTATTGTGAGAGTGATAATCAATATTTACATGCAACGAGGAGTTACAAATGAATATTTTAGCAAAATTGATTATGAAAATTTCAATTGTATCATACTAAACTATTCCTTGTTATATGTACGTATTATAAAATCCTATTTTTTAAAACTTATTTGCGTTATTAGATTTCAACTTACTTCTAGATAGAAACATATAATTAATTAAATCTCGCAAAATTGATATTAAAATGACCTCATAGAAGAGAAATTCTACCTGCACCAAGTATCTAAGTTCCTTAATTACTCGTTTAATTTCTTAACACATTTCAAATTAATATAATATATATTTGACTTAAGGTTTCGTTATTGTTCACCATTTGATCATTTTCTGAATGGTCTAAGGTCTTCAAGAATATAATATCACATTGGATAAAAATGCTGAAATTATATTAAATTTTAATGATAAATATATAATGAAAAGGGCTCAATAAAAGTTTGTTTGGCACAGATTTTTTCAAGAAAAAATTATTTTTGTTTTTAGAGAATATATTATTAAAAAGTGGGAAAAAAAGTAATTGAAATGATTTTGGGAAAAAATAATTTGTAAAAATCTTTGACAACAAGACTCAAGTAAGGTATACTTACCTATTCTTTCGTTAATTTAGGGAACTTGAAAAACAGTTCTGTAAATAACGAACATTGGATATCTATTTCACAACAGAATCGTGGCATTACTCAAAATTTAGCCCATGTTCCACATTTTTTTTTTTATAAGTTGGTCAAACTTTATTTTTAACCCCCACAAATCATTGGACCCATAATTTTTATTTACTTTCTAATCATACAATACATGGGATCCGCCATTTATAATCTCAAAAAGCTTTGTAAAACATGAACTTAATAAATTACATGCATTGTTAATTAGCACAATATTCCAATTAAATTACATGTAAATCAAGAATTCATATAGTTAAAATGGCTCAGGAGACATTAAATACGTAATCTTGAATATTGATAGAACTAAAATCATGAACATAATTAGCAAAATCAAGCTCAACTACTAGGCTACGATGTATTATAAGGACCATATATACTAGAAGAAATAGGATTGATCTTCATTTAGATGTGTTCTTCACATCAATTTCTCGAGTTTCATAGTGAACATAGTTTTATTATTATAGAATGTTAACCCTACGGAAAATGATTTAATTAGCATCGTCCACCAATGAATTTATTATAATACGTTATTGGTGTTTATGAACACTAGTGCTCAATAAATTTAACCATAATTGCAAGTAATTTAGAAAGTCAACAATTTATAAGAATTTAATATAGTGTATGAAGTTTGACTTGTCATCATATTCACCTGTACATGTATTATAAAGGACATTGCAACCAAGCTAGCTTTACAATGATCGATTGTTATCTCAATTCTCTACGTGCAGCTCCCCTGCTTTGATCAGAATATATAGAGATCAGGTACGACTATATTTTCTACATTACCATATATATGCATATCAAGATTCTGTTCACTTAATTCATATACTTTTGTACATATATAGGAGAGTTTTATGGGTAATCCTGAAGATCCCTTTGCGGGGTTGGTAAATATAGGACCCAGTTCTAAATATTGGCAGCCGAAAACTCATCATGCAACCAATAGCAGTCCAATATTAGACGTCAAACCAGTAACATTGGCAGTCAAGTGTCCAAATTGCGAAGAACCTTTTAATGTGCGAGCAAACTTGACAGCCGTCACAAAAACTACTGATGCTGCTGCTGCTGAAATGGGATTTAACGCTGCAGGTGCAAATTTCCCAGTACATGAAAATAGAAAACTGAAATCCGACAATAAGACCCGTAATAAAGGACAACTAAAAGTTGTTGCTGCTACTGATAGGAACTACACGCCGCCTAAAAGTGCGGGAAAACGTCGATGCGCATATGATTCTGATTCTAAAAGTGCGGGAAAACGTCGACGCGCAGATGACTCTGACTCTAAGGATGATCCCCCTAGTTCAAAGAAATCCAAGGTTGTCAATCGCCATTTGAAATTCAATAACTAGTATTTAGTAGTCAGTAGATTGATCCACATGTATCCTTCTCGTAAAAGGTGCTTCTAAACACCTTTAGCAAATAATTTACATTCACAAGGATTTTCTTGATCCTGTTACTAATTAGTTGCTGCATGTTATCTTTGTTCTAGTTATACAGTTGGATAATAAAGAATTTATTATTTTTACCCTTTGATCATTACTGAATGGTCTAAAGTCGTCAAGAATTAAATAACACATTGGATAATAACACGCATAAATTAAATGATATTAAATTCAAATGGTAAATAAATAATAAAAATGCTCAAGATATATAAATCTTCACTATTTGAACCAAAAACTTTTTGAGGTTGTTCCCTTCTAAAAATTGCAAATCAATTCATAATTGAATAAAAGCTTGTTTGACACAAGTTTTTCAGGGAAAATTGATTTTTAAGAATGTATTTTTGAAAAGTGGAGAAAAATTGAAGAAAGGTTGTGGTCTCATAGAAAAGTTCTGAGAAAAAATATTTTTCTAAAAAAAAAAACTTTCACACAAGCCTAAGTGAGGTATACTTACCTATTATTTATTTATTTAAGGTACTCGACATAATAGTTCTACAACTCGATAGAATCGTAATGATCAAGACCGGTATCTATTTTGCAGTCGAATCATGGTAATACTCCAAAGTTAACTCCTATTTGACCCTTTTTTGTTTTTGTTTTTTTTATTATTAGCTGTTTAAAATTTATTTTCAACAACATATTTTATTAGATCCAGATTTTTTATCCATTTTTAATCACATATTTTATGAGATCCACCAACTTATAATTTCCAAAAAAAAATTGTCAAATGGGGACTTAATAAATTACTTGCATTGTTCAACAAGTTAGTCGACCACTCGTTTGTACTTGATAAAGTAAATCTTGTTCGGGGTGAATTTGAACAAATACAAGTCTTCCATTGTTTTATAAAGTCTTTAGTGGTTTTAAAGTTTTTTTCAGAATGGTGCCAGACAAGTGTAAAATGATTGAAGTATAAGAAAACTCGTCGATTTCTTCTTTTTGTTCTTTTGAAAAATCAGTAGAAAAGTTGTCATCGATGGCTTATGAAACCTTTTGTTGAACCAAAATATCTCTCTTTTTTGTTGTTGATTGAAAATCACATTTTATGTTAAAAATCTCCAAATCAAAATTGTGAGTTGTCAATTTTTACGAATTATTAGAAATACACAGAACCACAATTAAGCTACACAAAGCAGATAGTGTCGCAAACGATATACACCATTCTAAATTTTCAAGGTTTTGTAAGATTCTCGATCTTAGATCAAGGAAACGTTCGAACCAGCAAGGCCGGGGTATTCTAAATAGAATCAATGGTACAACAAAAGAGATATGTCAACAAAAGAGTTTCACACACAGTGTATCACAGAGATAATAAGCTGATTTTATCAAATGAATGATTTAATCACGTAACAATTAAAAGGTAAGTAGTTCTTAATTTCTAGCACAATCGATGGTTACCCTACACGTTAATACAAATCCTAATGTCATCTCATACAATGACGCGCTAGTACTGAAAATTAAACGAGATAAGCCAATTTACCAAAACGAACCAGTCTAAAGGTCCGTAAAATTGAAAGATGTGAATCTACTGCTTTATGGCAACCATTATTCACTTTAAAGTTTCAGCAAATGTATCAACGCAGTTGACCAAAGATTGCAAATGGAATGTCTAGGGGAAAAATCGTCCAGGATTTATTGTAAAACTTGAAACACAAAATTAAAGTTATCAGTACGCTCAAAATGATGAAACTAGAAAATTGTTCGAAGGAAGCTTATCCAGATTTTGCCCAATGCGCCGTCACCACCGGCCGCCGTCTCTTTCTCGCGCCACACAAAACTGGCGCCTCCACCTGCACAATGCAGTTCCGGCTTTCGTTTGTCCAAAAACTTCACAGTTTAGCCAGAAATTAAGGTTGCAGGTTCGATCAATTTGAGAAATCGAATTTGGGTAAGTGTTTTGGTCAATTTTGAATCTAAAACGTGTACTAACGCTCTGATACCAAATGTAAAGTGGAAGAATGGAACACCTAAGGCCATTCGGGCTCAGTTTTATCAAACCAACCGAGATCGACACCACCAAATAACAACTCAATCTCCTGACTTTGGTTGCTTTTGTATTTCCCACAAATGGCACAAAAGTGGGAGATTATTGTAGCCACATAGCAGCCACAAAGGCTAAGGAGGACAAGGAGAAAAAACACTGTAGTAGGACGCACAAAGCTTTTTCTTTATTTGATCACCAACTGTACAAGTGTTTATTTAATTTTTTTAGCATATTATTTTGAAACAAGTTGTTTCAGTCATTTTTCCATACATTGGTAGGTTCATCTTATCCCATCGAGACTCTCAACCACCCACCCTCCATTTCCTTGTGAGAGTGTGTTTACATTGGACATGTTTTAATATTTGACTTATTCATCATGTTTGTCTACATTGGATATATTTGTGTTTGACTTAGTCATCTCGTTTGTGTCTACATTGGATATGTTTTAATGTTTGATAAAGCTAATTTTCATTTCACGTGTTTAGCCTAGTTAAATTATTTTAAGGGTAAAATAGTTAAGTAGTTTGCCAAACAACCCAATGACTAGCATCTTATTGGGTCCTTTCTTCTGTAAAGAACTACATATTGGAGGTGATGTTATTTTAAAAGTCATTTTTAATGAATAGATTAAGTCAACAAATGAGTTTGCACATGAATTTGATTATGTTTTTGAAATAGCTGTATCTAGAATACAACAATGTATTATGAGAGTAATAAATTTGATAATTTTACGCAACGAGTTTTTTAAAAAAGAAGATTTTAGCAAAAAATCGATTATGAAAATTTCAACTGCATCGTGAAAAATCATTTCTTATACATCTTATACATTTCATTTATATAGAGAGGAGTAGAGATAGGTAAGACTCGAACTTAGGCATGTATTTGTTTTGATATGTATTCAAATTAAACTGAAAAACAAAAATCTACGATATGTGTACAAATACGGAAGAGGAATGAATAAAATAAAATAAAAGGGGTAAGTGAACTTGCCATGAGCATGTGAAATTAAAGCTAGATTGAGTTGCATAAATTATTCAGAAATAAAATAAAGCTCTTGGTACCATTGCGAATGTCTTGGAGAGTACTTTAGTATTCCGTTACCAAAAATCAATACCCGTCTAAAGTTAACAACTTAAATCATCTATTTTGGCTTTTATGCCAATATTACCAATTTCGGCACATGTATTCCAATCGAAACAACATTCCGTTTCCTCGAATTTCTTGACGATCAAGAGAGCAAGACGAACTCATTATTCGAAAATAGTCCTTTAACTCGTTTTTCCAAAAATATTTTGAGAGAGTGTTTGAAACGTGTACTGGAATGATGGGTGATCTTTTATTTCTCTAAAACAGTTTCAGCTATATGATCAAAACTGATAGTCAAGATTAGACTCAAAGAAGCACAAAGCCCGGACTCCTTTCATCGTCCACCAATATTTTGCAATGTTCCATATGGTCTATTTCCATATCAATATTCCAAATAAGGTCCAATTGCTGTAGTGGATCCGACAGAAAGGTATCCTTAGAAGAACAATCAGCCGTCCGTTGCTTCTTAGAGCTACATGATAGGGTTATGGTCGAGGTAGATGATATAGACATGACTTCCGCACTTGTAGACGTTTGGCCATCCTTGTTCCCGGCCCAGTCTGCATCGGAGAAGGCGCAGAAGTAGTGGAGTTTCTTCGAATTGTGAAGATCATGATAAATAGTTCCTTTTTCAAATATATGTGATTGTCTATAATTATTTGCAAAAGTTGGTCAAATTAAGGGTATCTTACTTTACCTATTTCCGCAAACATATACACGTATGTTGCTAAATGCTAAAGCCCAAGAAGTAATTGACATATAAAATGGGAGAGGGAGCTGCCATTCAACTTCACGATTGTTGTACATTTATCTCATTCTATACCTATCCCTATTAAAATTTAAAAAATTACTATTTTCATCCACGTATATTTTAATATTGTCTCCTTATTAAATCCATTCATTTAAACATTATAGATCTACTCAAATTTTATATATTCATTTCAATCTAAATCCATCTCTAATACAATTTCAAAAAAAAAAAAAAACATTTTATTCATCTTCATTAAATATATATCATCCTTCTCACAATTCAAAAATTAATTCTATAGGACATAAATTATAAAATGGGATTCCATGAACAATAAACGCCTATAATCACCGCCATCCTCAATGTGACATGGACTCTATTATTTTATAGAAATTGAACATAATACTTTGGAAGGACTCGTAGCATTTATTCCATTAAAAGGGGAAAAAATTGATCAAAAGACTTGGCCTTTTGCCGACCACCATAAAACATGATAAATAGGCAAATTCTCTGCAAAAGTGAACGATGAAGTTGACATTTACGTAATTTGAACCTGATGGAGATGACGAGGATTTTCTCTCAAGGTCAGAGATAACTCTAAGAGCATCCATTAAGTCTTGGGAAGAGTAGCATATAGAATCAATTTTTCCTCTTCGCATTGCACATCATGTGTTACATAAAGTTAGGGTTTCTCCTTTGTGTATGCAATCCTGCGATAATGACTATCAAGCATGTCAAGAGTCGGAGTCACTCTAATATTTGTGCCTCACCATTTTTAATGTTTAGATTTTGGTTGCATTTGATTGCTCATATTTTTCATGGAAAATGTGTTCTTTCCACCTAATTTTATATTTTTGTGTTATTTGATTGACAATTTTTATCGCGAAAAATAATTTCCTACTTTTGGTCATGATATTTATCTTGAAAATATTTTCTTTAGGGTGTCATGGTTTTTATTTTTCAAGTAATTCAGTCTCTTTTTCTTTCTCTCATTTATCCTCTCTCTCTCATCTATCCACAAATAAAAATGGATATATATAATATTTTTTATATTGAAAACAAAATCATTCAAACAAATTTAATTAATAATTTACATACAAATAAGTTCCAGGCAATTGAGTTGCCTAAAATTTATTTTTTCCATGCAAATTTCATGCTCCCAATCAAATACGCCGTTACATTTTTTTAGTTTTGATTTTAATTGATAGGGATATTTTATAACTAGTAGGGTTTTAGTTAAACACAAATTCTAAAAAGAATATAAAAAGATCCAAGAAAATTATGAAAATAAATATTAGTAGATGAATTTAGAGTGATATATTTTTATTTAATTATATATATGTCTATTTAAGTAAATTTATATAAGATTAAAAATAAAATATAATTATCTTTTTAAAAGAGTAACTTGCACTTGTATGACTTTGCCTACGTGTATGTTACATGCAACATTAAAAGTTTATTGAATGCCAAGTCAATGTGCAACCTGAAAACTCCCACTCCGTCGAGTCGTACTCACCTCAAACTTTCTAGTCAAGGACGTCACAGGCCCTAGTGGTACGTAGCGCCATCCGAGGTTGAGGATAGCTCCTTAGCCGTTAACATCAAAGAAGCGATGATCAACATTTATCATAAATTGGCAATGCAAAAACCACCTATCTACTGCTTTCCATGAAATAACGATTTGAGGACATTGAACATTCAATGTACAATCCCCGACGGCAAAAAGGAGCTACAAGTGTATCTTTTTTGACACAATCCCTAAAAATCCATTTTCAACATTTGACAAAGCCAGAAGCTAAATGAAAAGTTGCCACTGTTCCAAAAAGCTTGGAGCTTGGCTTTGCTACCTAGTCATGCAATACAAGCATAGGTATAAAATGTGTTTTCTTCTTATTTTTAATATTATTTTAATTATTTTAAAATTATAAATAAAAATAATAATATATGTCAAACATCTAAAATCAAAAATATTATAATTACTTACTAATTCCTACAACTATACAATTTTCAAGTTTCTAAAAACTAGAGCGTTGATTTGGAGGTTCAAATTACAAATATACAGTATTAGACTAATGTGCAAAGACTTCAAATAATACGTAATATCAATTTGATCAATGGTACAAGAGACAAATGGGCCAATGAAGTAGTCCTAACACTATTTTTAGATTTTCACCTTAATTATTAGGTCCAAGAAATGGATCTAGAATTATCAAAAAAAATTAAAATTAAAAAATGAACGCGCATTTAGCTAGGCCCGCACTACCGTCAACAAAAGAGTTGATAGCCTTTTTGCTTGCCTAACCTCTAGGCATGACGCTTTGCACCTAAGCACGCTTTTGAGCAGTTGACACTGCTACATAAGGTATGTCCTGACCATTATCTTCGTTAATAAAATTGACGTTTGAACAATTGTGTGTGCATGCATGATCTCTATTTAAAAAAAAAAAAAAAACACAAATTTTGGGGTTCAACATGAGAAACGTTGGCTAAACAACTTACCTATTCAAGCGACTCAATAATCCAATGGCTTAACAAGTTAGGTCTTATAACTATATTTGTGTCCTTGTACAATAATTTTATTTATTGCATATGATATTTATTGGTTTGACAGTATTGCAAAATGAATATATTACATCTGGATGTTGCTATTTTTTTTTCTTTTAAAAGTTTCTTGTGTTACAACATTAATTGAATTTGGTATTTTTTTTTTAAATCGTGTTCATCTCATTTTTTTTTTTTTAAGGAAAAGTTTTGAAAGGGTGTTTATATTTATACCACATTTTTCTTATAAATATAGTACCGCATTATAACTACATTAAAATTTTCAATCTTTATCACTCATCACATTTATGACCTAAATTTTTTTTTCATGCCTCTTGTCTTTAACCTTTTATTATTTAGTAAATCTTATCTTTATAACAAATTTGTCCAAAATTTTTGTTAGCATGCTTTAAAACGAGAAACAAATATTCTTAATAGAATATTAAGAAAGAGCCATCATCATTGAAAATATGTATTAATTAATAAAAGGTTGATGAAAAAATTTGAGATCATAAATATGATCATGAGTGGAGGTTATAAACCTTTACGCCATTAAAATGTTGTGTACTCGTAAGAAAATATGGTGTGCATATTTAGCCTTTTTGAAATTTTGATTCCTATGTTCTACTATAGGGATGGCAAAGGGGGTGGGGGCAAGGTAGGGATTAAAAATTCTCATCAGTATCTTGTTTAATTAATCAATATTTTTTTTAATGTTTTTTAAATACGATTTAATTTGAAAAATATAACAAAAAAATATAGAAGCGTATATCGGAGAATTCGGGGTTAGAACTCCAATTGAAATCTTACAAAAGAGTGCTACAATTTTTCTTGTTCCGATATGGTACTACTTTCGTAAATTTCCATATATTGTGAGAAATAAAAAAAAAAATGAACCTCCTTGAATTGTCCATGTAGAGCAAATGTGTTGACCTACTATATAATATTCCCCTCTACCTAAATGAGATTTTATTTATTATAAACGACAAATATTTAGTCAAAATAGGAATATGTCTTTGTATATTCCTTGAACTAAAGTGATTTCCACAAAACCACAAAATAAAAAATTAACGTTATTTTTGTAAACCTTTTTTAAATTTTTTGTGATAATCTGGTTTTTTTTCAATCTAATTATCTGAGACGATAACATAATTCCAGACGGGAAAAATAAAATATAAAGAGTTTTTCTTCGATTAATTTCCGGATTCTCCTATTCCATGTATACAAAAAGGAAAGAAATAAATTCCAATTCATTATAAGTAAATTGAAAAGACTATCTAATTTTAATTCCCACCAAACACCCACTTAGTATAAAGAATTTTGCTCACTTTTTTGCTAATAATCAAAACAAACTGGCTCACTCTACACGTTAAAAAACGTACGGCCACAAGAATATGCCAATGCACCCTAGAGAATCTGATTGCAATTAGCATTAAAAAAAATAAAAAGAAAACAATAAATGGAAGTCAATTATGTACATACAGTCTACTATTCAGGTGTTGAGAATAACAATATTTCAACTGCCTAATTGACGTGCTAATTATTTATTAAGCTAGTTAATATTCTATTAATTAATAAATTAATTTATTTTGTGTCTTCATATAATCCCTCGTCGGAATACTTTTAACTTCTTTTCCAATCATGCAAAAATAATTTACAAGTTAGTCAACCAAAATATTTAAAGACTCGTCGTAGTATTATTATATAAAAATAATAATTAATTAATATGGATATTTAATGTATTTAATTTCATACTTAGAGGGATGTATTCAATTAGAACTTTTTGAAAACTTCGATGGACTTTTCTTAAGCGATAACTTACGTGGATTTCGTAGATTTTTTATAAACTTTTGTAGGAAAAAAAAGTTATAAGAATCCAATTTATTGTGCTTTCATAAAAAATAGAGATGAACAATACGAGAGAAAAATAGAAATAAGAAAAAAAATTAATCGTAACTCTAATCTTCGTATAAGAAAAAATGAAAGAAGAATATTGAAAAAAATAGATATTAATTTCTTTTCCTTTTTGTGAAAGTTTACCAAAATCTTGTGATTAATGAGAGACAATTTTTTAGATTTTTTTTTATATTTTCTGTTTAAAAGTTAGTACCTCAGAAACTTTTATAAAAAGTTTCTAAAAGTCATTAAAATTTAAATACCTCAAAAACTTATAGAAACTTTTAAAAAGATTTAATTGAACCTTTATAAATTTTTTAAAAGTCTCAGTTGAATGTACAAATGCTTTTAGAGAGTTTCAAAAAGTTTACATTAAATACTTACTTCTAAACTTATTAAATTTCAAAAAGTCATTAAAAATCTCAATTATATACCTCCTAATTAATGTTTTATTTCTATCTTACATTAAATAATTAGAGTTGAAGTGAACTTCCATCATTAATTATTTTAATTATTTTGCTAATTGTTTTTATAGTCAGTCAAATCTCAAACGTAAGTTAGACAAAAAAAAAAAATCTATGAAGAAGAAAAGGTAAAATAGTATTAGTCTCTCTCAATTGTTTTTTATAACCTTAACCTCTCATGCTTAATATGAAAAAGATAAATATTAGGGGCCATTTAGCTTTATACAAATTGAAAATACCCAAATTGTTGTCCAGATTTTCTTGTATCTTTTTTATTTTTCATTATCACAGGCTTATAATTCATCTTCTATATTTCAAGATGGATCTTAAATTCTTATAAAAGAAAAGAGGATGGTAAACTGTCAGATACGTAAAATTCATAATATTTTATGATATGAATTATCATAAGTAAATTTATATCAACTGAACCTATTACCTCCACTCGTAGGAATTACGAGATTACCTTAAGGGTGCCTTCAGCATATAAGGATTACGAATTAGTTGTAGAACCTTTTTCAATGAGTGAAATGTATTACCTATTCGTGAAATTTGAAAGTTCATCATTCAATGAAGCGTTCGTTCGTGTAAAGAATGTATCATGGAGTAGCAGACATGGATAGAGGTTCGCTTTAATATCGGGAAGATTTATAAATATGGATAGAGTCTCGCTCGGAAAAAAAAAAAACAAAAACTACTTGTGCAGTGTGCTACTGCTTAAAAAGTTTATCAGTTCAAATCTTATTTTAAAAATTTATTTTGAATCACACTTTGTTTTAAAAAAATAAATACAGCTAAGAAAATAAACTACGCACAACAAAGGCAAAACATTAAGTGGCTCGGCCACCAAGCGGCGCAGACCATCAACGTTTTCTAAACTGAAAAAGAAACAATTTTCATAAATCTTGATGGATAGATACCAACTAACCTTGACTTATAGGCATTTATACCCGTACTGTTTGTGAATCGAAGTCTGTGATTTGATTGTTGACATCAAATAAAGAAAAAATTAGTCGAACTTAAATTTTGATTCGAAGGATGAAGGGTAGTCATTCAATATTTCTTTAGTTATTTTCAATCCAAGTCTAATAACTCCAGAACAAATGTTATGTTATTCTTACAATACCATTCATTTGATCTCAAACTCAAAAACAAGAAATATCGAAAGAAATTACAATATAAAGAGATAATCTAAATCAGACATTAGATGATCAAGATCTGATACATTGATTGACGCCGTGGCATCGCATGTCGAACTACACAACAAAACACCAATAATGAACATCTGATCCACAATCTTATTTGGATGTATTGCTCTTTCTCTACAATTGTTATAGCAAGGAAAGAGCAATTATATACTCTCTCTGTTTCATAAAAATACGCTTGTTTTTCTTTTTTGTACATCTCAAAATATATATCATTTTTCTTATTAAGAGTATAATTGATTTTTTAATATATTCATATTACTCATAATTAAATAATTATATTAATATAAGGATATACAAAGAAAAAAAATTATATTTCCAAATATGTAATCACGCTTTCTTAATCAATCACGCTTTCTTAATTTGTGGAAAATGAAAGCATGCCTATTGTTGTGGGACGGATGGAATATAAATAAGGGAGAATTGTAGTTGGAGTTTCGAACATTTCAATTAGTTGCAGACATACCCAAAATTTTCATTCTTGCACTCGTAATCCTAAACCTTTCATTTCGATTGGATTTGGAGGGCAATTTTGTTAATTGACCAAAAAAATTAAAAATTAACCTATCTTGACTAATTAAATGAAGGGCAAATTTATAACTTTATATTTTTTCAAATAAAAATAATTAAATAATAATAATAAAGAGAGAAATATGCACCCTACACCCATCCACTTACTTCATCTTCTTCCCCAAACATCTCCCATCCCATCTCATCCCCAACCCACTCAATCAAACTAGATCAAACCAACCATTCACCTTCGCCTATTGCCGCCATCCACCCGCCTACCCACCATCTTAATTGGGGGCAAGTTTCCCAAACTACATTAAGAAAACGTGAGTTCCACCTTACATCCATGATTCCAAATATTTTCTTCCCCGCTTTCGAATTGTATCCCCACTACAAAGTAAACCCCATGCCCTTACGCTTACCCCCTATTATGCAGGTCGAGTTGGATTTGTCAATTGTGACTCAAAAACCAGAGTGCAAATGGTAGGTGGAATAGTGTGTTTTCCCCCCTTGAGCCCATAGTTGTTAAACACGATCTCGCTTTGAAATGACACACCCAGAAACATCCCTACCTCTTTTGATCCAACCTCTCTCTCTCTCTCTCTCTCAGTCTCACCTTTATATGATTCAATTCAATGCAAACAAATGCACCAAAACATGAATCGTGATTATAAAATGTCGTCCACCTATAACATTTTTCGTCTCCTTTAGGTAGGGGTGTAAAGGTAGTGGCAACAGAAGACGGTAAGTGGTGGATTTGATCTGATTTTGGGAGTGATTGAGAAAGAAGATGAAGTGGACGGGTGGGGATGCATATTTCTCTTTTATTTCTTTTTTTCATTTGATTATTTTAATTGTTTTATTTTATAAAATATAAATTTACAAAAGAGGTCAATTTTTTTTAACTTTCTGCGGATGTGTCCTCGGTGTAATAAAAAAAAGGTTTTGAGACTACGGGTATAAAAATGAAAGGTTTGGGTACAACTTGCAACTAAGATTTGGTACCCCGATCACAATTCCCTTATAAATAATGCCAAAGGAGCTATTTTAATACAAAGACTAATCTAAGCTATCGTGTTCAGACCTCCTACCTTAAAAGTTATACTTATCATTGGGAGATAAGAATCAATACGTACCTCACCAATCACCGTCACTAAATTTAACTATTAATAATAAAATAAGTTAAGTCATTTGTACATAAAAAATATACATCACTTTTGTCAATGTTCAAGTTGATATGATTTGATTGGTGAGAAAGTGATTTTTAAAAAAAAAATTATCCAATGATGTATTGTCAGGTGATATGATGTAAAAAAATGTATATTTAATATGATTCTAATAAAATATTATGAAAAAGAATAATCAAATTAAAAATGCAAAAAGTAAGTTCAATTATTTATTAAAAAATTCCATTATTGCGTTCCTTAGATTCAACAAACGTGTCACATGAAATAAAAAATCATTGCAACCCCCAACCTCTCTCTCTAGAGTGCTATTTGTTTAGTATTTTTAGATCTTTCCTGTGAATGGCTGCTGCTAGAAGAGAATAGAGAGAGATGAAAGGCTGAACGCTTGCATGCAATTGTGACATAAAAAGATGCAGACTCTCTCTGTGTCCGTTTCTCTCTCAAAATTAATGCCAATTCAAAACACAGTTCAAAATATTGTGTACAGAGAGCAAGGGAAAAAGAAAAGGGGTTTTTAGTTTTATAGGGATCTAAAAATCGAATCTTTTTGGTACATATACTGAATT
Organism: Fraxinus cuspidata; assembly: GCA_903798385.1. Taxonomy (NCBI): domain Eukaryota; kingdom Viridiplantae; phylum Streptophyta; class Magnoliopsida; order Lamiales; family Oleaceae; genus Fraxinus; species Fraxinus cuspidata. The sequence continues at coordinate 52,520 of CAIGRP010016384.1, forward strand.
CTTGAACTTTTGTATCTCCAATTCTGGTTCTTGAATTTTCGAACAATTTGGGTTGAGGAAATTAGTGTGTGGGGTTGAGTTGGGTTTTCAGTTTGGAAAATTGATTGTTGATATTTGGAAGTTTTGGAGGTGAATTCTGTATCAAGATTTGGATTTGAATCAGTTGAATAAGCTATTCTGAATAAAGAAGAGAAAATGGAATCTGGGTTGGAAATCGATGATGGCAATGAAACTAAGGGAGGCTTGTGGGTTTTGGACCAGAAGCTTGATCAGCCGATGGAGGAGGAGGCTGGAAGGCTTAGAAACATGTATAGAGAAAAGGTACTTATTGATTATAAGTACTTTCAGAAGCTAAAAGCTTTTTGCTCTTTTTAAGTATTGCCTTTCCTTTAATGGAATATTGTTAATTGATGATGATTATGCAATAACCCCAGTGGATTTACATAAAATTTAGCTAGTTTTACATGTCAAATTTAATTGTAATTATTTCGCGATGTAGATTCATACATAGAAAGGGAAAAAAAATTGCTTGATTGAATTTGTTCCCTTTCGACTGCAAGATACAGAATAAAATAAAATATTCACTAACAAAAGTCAATTTTATTTTCTACTTTCTTCAGGATAAAAAATACGAGCAGTATACAAAGTGACTGCTTATCATAGCGTTTCTAATATTTTCACTGCACAATTAGATACTCGTTTGGTATCAATAAGTGCTTTAGTCCTAGAGTGAGGCAGAAGCTAACGAGACAATCTTATTGAGGATCATGATGTAATGTTTCAGAGTTTGATTTTGTTAATGCAGAAATTCTCGTCTATATTGCTGTTGCGGCTTGCATTCCAGAGTCTGGGAGTAGTGTATGGAGACTTGGGAACATCTCCATTGTATGTGTTCTACAATACTTTTCCCAATGGGATAGATGATACAGAGGATATTATTGGTGCTCTATCATTGATTATATATTCGCTTACGCTAATACCTCTCCTCAAGTACGTTTTCATCGTGTGTAGAGCAAATGACAGTGGTCAAGGTAAGCTGATGTCATGCTACAAAATCTTGTGATTATATATGCATATTTCAATTTAAGCAGGTTATGAAATTGTTACTTCTGACATATCATCATCGGTATCCTTAATTGTTTCTTGTAATGAATACTTTTGTCTATTTGCCTGCGACTGCGTGTTATAAAACTGGTGACGTTAGCACTAGTGGAAAGGCATTCTTTAATTGGCTGAGAAAGCATGCTGTATTTCTTGTTTGTATAGTGCAAGGAACAGTTCATGTATGGACTAGTAGGAAAATGCCTCAAATTTTGCCCCCAAGAATCCCACATCAGCATCTTGCATATACTTCAATGACTTGTGTTTCTTTAATCTTTTGTGAACCTCCAGTTATAGTTACTTTTTTGGATTGTCTATCGTCGATGAATTGTTGAAAGATTCTTGTCAGATTTTTTTTCTTAAAGAATTAAATTAGAACACAAGTCTTGTAATCTGCAAATATATCCAGTGATGGAAAGTTTTTTATGAACTATACACAAGTCTTGTAATCTGCAAACATATCCTGTGATGGAATGTTCTCCATGAACTATCTGTCCATGTTGATGTGGGGGGACTTGAGCAGATATGGCATAACAAAGGAATGCCAGGAGGCTAATAAATTCATGGAACTTGGAGATGCATCATTTCATTAACATTAATATCACGTTTCATAATCCTTACCTTTCGAAGATATGATACTAAAAGGGAGAAGTCAGTATGTTCTAGGCATTATATTCATCCTAGAAATCATATGACTCAGTTAAAATTGTGAGAAACTGTCAAGTTGATTCAGTTAACCTTGCTGAATGACTTAAAAAATAAATCAGGGGGTTAATATTCATATTAAAAAATAGAAGTCAGGGGGTTAATATTCTTCAGTAAGAGTACCCTGAAAACGATGACAGTGTATGTTGAGATAGATCGGAGAGTAATTAAAAGTGAAAGAAACTGAGTTTGGATTAGTTTGACTGAGAGTTCTAATTATTTTTCCAAATTTCACTCGTTTTTGTCTCTGGGTGTGCATATGGAAAGATGAAAATGAAAACAAAATTGAAAGTTTGGACTTTATTCAGGGGGCACCTTTGCACTTTATTCATTACTTTGTCGACATGCTAAAGTCAAAACAATCCCCAACCAACACCGCACAGATGAGGAGCTGACAACTTACAGTCGTAGCACATTCCACGAGCTTTCATTTGCGGCTAAAACCAAGAGATGGCTGGAGGCGAATACATTTAGAAAGAATGCCCTTCTTATACTAGTACTTGTTGGCACTTGCATGGTAGTTGGGGATGGAATTCTCACTCCTGCTATATCAGGTAATTTACATCTTTCACCAGTTGTTTCCCTTATTCATGCTTGTACATTTTCATGTTAATTTTCCAATTGGCTTTTATTGCATGGAAACACGTATGCCTTCATTGGAGGCAGTCCTGTGTATGTAGTTGGAGATTGTAGTTTACAAGACGTTTCTTACTTTATAGTTAAGGTAATATGTAAGCAATGCCTCATTTCCTTTTCTCAGTGATGCATGTGGCAATAGATGAAATTTGTTTACAGGTCTTCCCTTCAGAAAAGAACCAAAAAGAAGTGATAAGTTTTGTCCATTTTCTCCAACAGTGGTAACAGATGCCAATATCTCAATCGATTTCAAAAAATTAACACTAATTTCTGATTTTGGATCTATTTATAGGATTCATGTTATGCAGTCCAGACTCTTTAGCTCCTGTTTGAGGGGGATTAAAATTAGATTTTGATAAAGGTTGATGAAATATGTGGTTAAAATTAATTGTTGATTTTGACTTAGATTAAAATCAAGATTTTAATCAATACCAAACAGGGGCTTAGTTTCTAATTTGGACGACAAACTATTTTGAAATCACCAACAACACATATTGCCAACATGTCTGAAATTTTATGGGTTCTTTAGCACAAGATGATAGTCTTTTTCAGCAATTTTAACATGTTTCAAGGGGGGGCTGTTCATGTAGTAATTTGTGAAAAAAAAAAAAAAATCCTAAGGGAGTTTGAGTCATGCCACATTTATATTTTAATTGGAAGCTTAGTAAATATTTCATTGTAATAAATGCATATGTGACTGGGCACAAGCTGATGCCTGATTTTAGGGATCACAAAGTTGTAGTGTAAATAGAATGATGCATAATTTACCTAGTTCTCTTGCTCACATACGGCTCAAGTAATCCATGTATTCAAAATCAAATTCATTACAACCTTATACGTTGGAAATCAAGTGATATAGAATTGGATTAATTTTCCAGGCTTACTTATTTTTGTTTCCTTGTTTCCTAGTGAACGTGATTTTGTAGTATTTTGATGTTTCAATTCATTGTCATGTAAATTTTACCCAAAAATTTTCCTCAGTTCTTTCAGCTTCTGGTGGGATTAAGGTGGACCATCCGAAGATGAGTAATGGTACTTATCTACTCTTATAACTAATAATGCCTATATTTTTTTCTGGAATAGTCATCGTTCTATTTGTTTGTGATCTTTCACTGCAAGACTAAGTTTGTATCATTTGCTGCAGATGTTGTTGTACTTGTTGCTGTAGTCATATTAGTAGGTTTATTTAGTATGCAACACTATGGTACGGATAAAGTTGGTTGGCTGTTTGCTCCAATTGTGCTGCTTTGGTTTCTCTTAATTGGAGGTATTGGCATCTTCAACATATGCAAATATGATAGTTCTGTTCTGAAAGCCTTTTCACCTGTTTATATATATCGATACTTCAAAAGACGAGGAAAAGCTGGTTGGATCTCTCTTGGAGGAATCATGCTCAGTATCACAGGTCTCTCTCTCTCTCTCTCTAACCCCCAAAACCCCCCTCCTCAACTTGGGTCTTCTGAAGAGGTTCCTGGAACTCTTCAGTAATTTTTAGAATCACCCGGAAGCATGTATTATCAGATTCTGATTACTTCTCACTAATATTTACAGGGATAGAAGCACTTTTTGCTGATCTTGCCCACTTTCCTGTTTCGGCCATACAGCTCGCTTTTACAGTTGTTGTGTTTCCTTGCCTTCTTTTGGCCTATTCTGGACAAGCAGCCTACCTCATGCAAAATAAGGATCATGTCGTCAATGCATTTTATCGTTCTATACCAGGTTTGCCTGAGCACCCAATTTTTATTTCTAGCAAGCCTAAAAATTGCTTTGCTATCAGTTTCGAGTTCTAATATGGATTTTTATCAAGACTTGAGTTTTATTGGGAAGTATTATGCGTGGTTTTAGTAAATGTTTAAGGTTAGACAGTCTTTCTGAATCAACCAAATAGTGCTCCAAATTGAAATGGAGCATTTTTATGTTTGCTTGAACCTTTTTCTGCGGTGGAAATAATCAAAATATGTAAAATCTCTAAAGCTAAATGTTTCCAATAATCTTCTTAAGTGTTGACTGTGGAATACTAAATCTTGATTTACAAACTTCTTTCTTAAATTAGAAGCATCTTCAACTAGATAATATTGATCAGCAAGAACCGTATGGTGTTGATGCCAAGACCACCACATTGTTGCAACTCTGATAGAAATAAGCTTTTAATTTGCAGATGGCATATACTGGCCAATGTTCATTATTGCAACACTGGCTGCTGTTGTGGCTAGCCAGGCCACCATATCAGCTACTTTTTCAATAATCAAGCAGGCCCTTGCACTTGGCTGTTTTCCGAGAGTCAAAGTTGTACATACATCAAAGAAGTTCCTCGGACAGATATATATTCCCGATATGAATTGGATCCTTATGATTCTTTGTATTGCTGTCACCGCTGGATTCAGAAATCAAAGCCAAATTGGCAATGCTTATGGTAAGTTTTCCAGTTTTAAGCCTTCAGTACCTGATCTTGTTTTTGATTTTAAGAGCTTTCCCCAAACCCTGCTATTATTAAGGAGCTTTTCTTGAAATTACTTCCACAGTTTGTCTTCACATTCAAATGCTTCCTGAGGTTCATCTAGCTCAGCATTGTTTGAATCTCTTTTGAAGCCGCAACAGTTACCACAAGGTTGTCCTGTATTGCATCCAGCAAGTTGCCTAGCTTGTTGACCTCCAATTTTGCTTGACTTGGCTGTCAGCAGGTTCCTTGCCACCTCTTTGTTACCTACACATTAGAACAATGTTAGAATGCTAGGCCGATGTACCAAGGGGTGGGTCCGCTGACTGTTTGCGCTTCGACGGTCAAGTCAAATGCTAGAATATTAGGTGTGAGAGAAATAAGAAGACAGTTATGGCTTGGGTTTTGATATTGCATACCTTATAATGAGAAAGAAATGTGTACTTGTAGAGAAAATATGGAGTGTGTTAGTGAGAGTGGGGGTAGGTTAGATGTCACCATCACCTCAGTTTTCTATTTAGTGTCTTTTCGGTGTCTATATCATGTCACAATCGGTCCACAGTAGTCTGTTGGTCTATGTTCGGTTAGGACTATGCCATGGTTAGTTCAGCATATCCATTATAACTGCGAGTCTGGTCGGATCAGAGGCTCAAAAAGAGTGCAAAGTCAAAAGTTGTGTTCCCGTGTCTTGCCACGTGTCCATCGTATAAATATTGATTAATATAGCTAATTGCTTTATCTAAACGCCTTCTCACATAATATCAATTTTTCGAAAACTATTATGATACCACATATCTTTGAGAGCACAAACCATTGATTTGTAACATGATGTCTCATGCAACAACAGGTACAGCAGTTGTGATAGTCATGCTCGTGACCACCCTTCTCATGACATTAATAATGTTACTCGTTTGGCATTGTCATTGGATGCTTGTCCTGATTTTCACTGGCTTATCGCTGGCGGTGGAGTGTACATACTTTTCAGCAGTGCTTTTCAAGGTCGATCAAGGTGGTTGGGTTCCCCTTGTGATTGCTGCAGCCTTTCTTGTCATCATGTATGTCTGGCACTATGGTACAGTCAAGAGATACGAATTTGAGATGCATAGTAAGGTCTCCATGGCTTGGATTCTAGGGCTAGGTCCCAGCTTAGGGCTGGTCCGAGTGCCAGGGATAGGACTCGTGTACACTGAGCTAGCAAGTGGGGTACCACATATTTTTTCCCACTTCATCACGAACCTACCGGCTATACATTCAGTTGTAGTCTTTGTGTGTGTGAAGTACCTTCCAGTTTACACGGTTTCCAAAGAACAGAGGTTTCTTGTGAAACGAATAGGCCCAAAGAACTTTCACATGTTCCGTTGTGTTGCAAGGTATGGTTATAAAGACCTTCACAAAAAAGACGACGAGTTTGAGAAAAAGATCTTCGAAAATATCTTCACGTTTGTTCGGCTGGAGGCTATGATGGAAGGTTGTTCTGATTCAGAAGAGTACAGCTTATATGGACAGCAAACACAGCGGTCTAGAGACTTCTTGCTGAAAGATAATGCTCACACTTCTGCCTCTGATATTGACCTCACAATCTCAACAGTGGACTCAATCGTGCCTGCAAAATCTCCTCTGCATGCTAACACGATCACATCATCAGGGCGAGAAAGCAGCCAAACAGAAGTCGATGAATTGGAGTTTTTGAGCAGTTGCAGAGAAGCCGGGGTGGTGCATATACTTGGGAACACAGTGATTAGGGCAAGGAGAGATGCTGGAATTCACAAGAAAATTGCCATTGATTATATATATGCATTTCTTAGAAAGATATGCAGGGAAAACAGTGTAATCTTTAATGTTCCACATGAAAGCCTTTTAAATGTAGGACAGATTTTCTCTGTGTGAAATTTTTGACAAAAGGATTTATAAGATTGGTATTTTTGTCATCTTAATGAAGATCGAAAAATTTGATGTGTTACCTTTTTAAGTCATTTTTTTCCTAGAGAATCTGTCAATTGTTCCAGTGCAACTAGAAAAAACATCTCAAGATATAAGAGTTTTACGAACCAAAAGAAGAGCATCTATTGGTCCTTTCGGACAGATTTTGCAGGCTCATTACTTGTTAGATCGATTATACTTCATGAGAAAAAGGAAACATAGATGCATAAAGTATACATTCAGTATAGATGTTTAATGTTGTTCCTGTACCTATCATATGTTGATACAGTTTCTATCTAGTGAACTAAAAAAAAAATAAACAACATTTTTAGCAAGTTTGGTTGGAAGTATTGAATCGAATTCCCCGTGTACCAAACATGTACTGCTTGTCTGCTTCGCCATTTTTTTTTCTTGCATCCATAGTCTGGGGGGCACACGTACCTATCTTTTAGTTTTGAAAGGACGAGAATATTATTTTACCAGAATAAATCAATAAATAAACATATCTACATTATGATCTCAAATCATTTTATTCCACCATGACCTCGAAGCAAATATAAGCTTACAAAAGTAATAATTTTCATTTATTGCACCAAACCATATGTCCAAAATCATTTTCTTATACACAAATCCATCAATGCACAATCGTGATGAGAACTCAATCTTGTGTACATGATCCAGGATACTGTACAGAGTATACCAGTCATCTTAAGAAACTAAAGCAATTTATATATAGATATGAGTGTTTATATCATGTTATCATTTGGATAACTGAGTCTGTGTTGCAAGGCCCTTTGGTCTAGTTATGCTCGCAGCAGACATTGTACGCAAGCGTCTAGCAATTTCAGTGAAGGATGGACGGAGCATTGGATCTGGAGCCCAACATTGCTCCATAAGTAGTCTCCATTCGGGATCACAGAAGCTTGGCACAGGTGGCCTCAATGTGTTATTTACTATACCACCTGCATACAAGGAAGAGAAGCATTTTAGATTTCATGTTATTAATGTTCATTTTGGTTTCTATTTTTTTACATTCTATCGTTGATAAGATGATAGTTCGCAATAAATGAACTCGCGTGCAGAATTTTAAGCAGAATTTTAATAATTTCAGTGGAAAACCTTTATGACATCGATATGCCGGTTACTAGCTTTACTTAGAAACTGGGATCAAAGTGCAATTAAGAAACAGAAAGGAAGATTTAAGAGATTAACAGCACATGACAGATATTTGATGAAAGAGCCAAGAGGGATCAAACCTATGATTGCTCCATAATGCATATTGGCATAAGGTTCTTCACCAGTAAGAATTTCCCAAAGTACAATTCCAAAGGAGAAGACATCAACCTGCAAATGAAAGCCGTAACCAATATATGAAGAAACCATCTTCCTGGTGTATATTTTCTTCTCGTCTTTGTATGAAGGGCCTCAAATATTTAACAGTACGGTTTCCTTCTCTCTAGGAAATTCATGATTCAGAAACTCCTTATTAAATTTGGTAATAGAAGACGAGAAAAGAGAACTATATGGCTGACAAGTTTTATGCCGCTAATTACACATAAATGGCGGAAAGAGAAATTCACACGACTTAAAATATTCAGAAAAGTGTTCCGGATAAAAAGGGCCATCTCGCTGGAGATGAAGTGCGTACATCACACAGGAATATTGTCTACTAGCATCAATCACTGAACTTCACATCCTCCTCTCTAATTCCATGCAATATAAAAATCGAAGATAATGTGCAAAATCTTACCTTCTCAGAAACCTTATTACTGCCACCATTTAGTAACTCCGGAGCCATCCATGGAAGGGTTCCCCTGACACCACCAGTAACCAATGTATTTCTTTTGATTTTTGACAATCCAAAATCACCCACCTGAACAATGAGTAAAATAAAATGCAAATTATTGGTTGGATTCAACACTAACCATGACCTTTTTATTGCTTGCTTCATTTTATTTTTTTATATCTAGGTGTTATAAAATCCATTCTCCTGCAGGACGGTAAAGCATTATGCATCTCTATGATATTGCGCCACTGCTACATTATTTGAACATTTGCCGAAGCATCCGATCAACTTAACAATGCTAATCGAAATATTTATTATCACACATTTAGATGTTCCCTTGATTGAAGGAAAAGGGCATATCCTCTTAGTTACCTTGCATATGGGTCTGGAAGGATCCTTCAAGTTGACAAGCAAGTTGTCACATTTCAAATCGAAGTGCACTATGTTCCTTGAATGCAGATATTCCATACCAAATGCCGCATCCATTGCGATTATGAGCTTCTTGCGACGATCCAGATGCCTGAATATTTACAAGTGAAACCGGGAAATACAGAAAAGGAAGCAATTGTATGGTCTGACAAGTCGCGAGTAACTAAATTATCGGATGTAAAAGTATATCTACAACATTAAAGTACCTGTCCTTGCAAATTAAAACATGTCTAAGGGAACCATTCACCATATATTCTGCGACAGTTGCAAGTGTTCCTCCAGGGCCATCTTGCACTACACCATAAAATGCTACTACATTGGGATGGTGAAGCTTTGAAAGAATTTCAGCTTCGCGCCAAAACTCCACAGCCTACAGAAAATTAATACAAGTTGACTATCATGAACCGACGGAGAGAGAAAATTTTCAATATAATCTACAAACAAACTGACCAGTCGCTCCTGCTCCGATGAGCGACCTGTGAAACAGCTCTTCTTTATTCTTTTGATGGCAACATCTGAACCCCTCCACTTCCCGTGATAAACAGTCCCGTAGGTTCCAGAACCTAACTCTCTCAACTCTTCAAGATCCTTATTCTTTATAATCTGTAACATAAAAAAAGGTCCACAGTAAGTGGCTGAAACGGTCCAATATGATCTGATAATATTTTGTCAATTTTCAAAATGAACTATCCTATAAGCATTTCATTGGTAGGTTTGTCAGTGATGTAGCTAATATAACAAAGTGAGAGGTGGCATAGAAGATTATGCAACAATAATGATCAGGGGTAGTTATAATGTAAAGGCAGTTGTTTTCAAGTGTAGATGATAACATTCATATGCATGAAGCTACAAGGTAAAAAAAATGAAACTACAAGGATGAGGTGAGGTGAGGTGAATATCAATGTTTATGTACCAGAGCACATTTAAAGTTGAGTCTTTGGTGGTTTGGTGTTCTTGAAGAGAATTTCATCATCTTGTGGAGGGTGGAGAGTTTAGTTACTACGACAACTAGTTGATTTCCATCATAATGGAAATTGTAATGACTTTTAGCAGTGAGAAAGAGTTAAGCGGCAACTACATTACTACAATATTTATCTGCTCTTAACTAGTTAAGTTTTTCAGGAAGAAAGCATTATGTCTATACTGTATACAATAGAGAGGACGTTTTTGCCACAAAGATATTTTTTCTCATCATTTTTCTTGTTTTTTAATACCCTTGCTAAGTTGTAAGGGTATTTTCTAAGGTAATAACAACACATAATTGCCCAATATTGGTTTACATGTGTGGAACATATTAATTAAATTTTCCTGATTAGGTGGCATCATACCTGCAGCATATGGAGGTCAAAATCTCCTAGGGAGACTTCAACAAGAGGAAACCTGGTATGCTGTGCTTCTTCCTTCTCATCCTTAAAGTGATAAAAGAAGATTTAGAAATTACAGAAAAACCAAGCACATTCCTCAAGTTTGCATAAGGAAAAAATACCTGATATTCAGATTCAGGTATCCTCGAGTCCATTTGACCATCAAATTGCAGACTTGGAACGCCAGATGTCTGGGGAGGATCACAATCAGAAGGCAACTTCATGTTGTCTGGTCTGATGATGCTACTTGGTTGCTGCTGAGTATCATCCTCGAAATTGCTACAGGAATCATTGTTATCCATTGCACTTCCACTAGCTCTAGAAAGTGGATAACTATATTCAATGGACTCCGCTTCTCCAATTTTGGCATGAGTAGATGACAAACTAAGATGATCCTGATCCATGAGGGACACTTCTTTTCTTGCAAAATCATCTTTTGGTAATTTCTGAAAGAACGACCAGTGCTTAGGTTCATGTTCCATACTCAAACCAGTTCCATCTCTCTTCAGTGGAGCACTACCAGCAGAGCTATCTACGACTCTAGCCTCAGAAAATATATCAGGCAAGAAATCTCGAGGAAAACGATCATTAATATCAATAAGGATGTCTGCCTGTTCTGAAGTGCTGACACCAACAGAGGGTTTTCCTTGGAAAGAAGTTACAGCTGGATTTTCTTCTCCAGTCAGAGGCTGTATCTGCTCCTCGGAGGTTTTTCCACTTATCTTTCCCCGGTGAAGCTTAGTAAGGTTAGAAGCAGATTCATCTTGGGGATTTTCAGAACTCCGGCTAGTCATAGGGAAATTGGACACAGAAGAATCCCTATCAGGAAGTACTACAGCATTTTGGTCAGGCTTGTAAAGATTTGACTCGAGATTTTCCTCAAGAACACTTGAATTCTTTGCACCGATGTGATCAGTAACTGTGACTGACTTCTGAAATTCACTCGGTTTCTCTTCAATAGTGGGTGGGTTTGTAGGCACGGATTTTGCAGAAGCAAGAAATTCTTCATTCTGAGAATCTTCATTCCAATCAGTCAACTTGTCAATTGATTCTGTCATCTGTTGTGAAACATCTGATCGGGCATGAGTCATTAGGAACTGGGAACCAGAACGATCATCAGACTTGGACAAACGATCAAGCCCTGCCTGTTCTCTGGGAAATCTTTCTGAATGAAAAAGGCTCTGAGGAAGCACCTCTGCTTCATAGTTGAAATCATTTGAACATGCCCCGGAGTCACCATGGACAGGCATAAATGCTTTACCAGATGTATAAAACTGGTCTTCCACATCAATCTTTTCCATATTTCCTTCCTTGACAGTATCCAGAGGAACTGAACTCCTCATATAATCCTGGCGCTTCTCACTACCTGTTGTTTGAACAACATGAGTCCCTGTGTCTTCTGCGGCACTAATGATGGATGCATCGTCTTGCGTTATGGCATTTAAAGATGAACTTTCATATTGATGTGAAGAGACAATCTTCTCATTTTTTACTGTCTGCATCTTATTAGACTCACTGATTTTGTGGGTTGAGTTCTCTCCTGTCATCTTTGCATCCTTCAGAAGCAATTCCTTTTCTAGAGAATGGTCCTTAAAAAACTCAACCTTCTTTGGGATTATAGTTTCATTTTTAACCTTCGTCTTCGATATTGATACTTCTGGAACCTTTGCTTTCAAGCTACCATGTGGCTGCCCCACAGCCATAGCCCCTTTTGAAGTCATGTGCCCATAAATAGAATGTGGAATCAAGTTTTCAGCAACTGGAACATGATTTGATGGATGAGAACCATAATTATATTGCACTGGAACAGCTGGTGGGATATTATTTTTGTAATCCGCATCTGGGAAGCAGTCTATCTGGTGGAAAGTGTGCAATTGATGCAATTCAGGCTGTCCATGATTCATTGTTTGCACCGGATAACCACGTGGATTGGACTCAAAAGCAGGCGATGAAGTTGGTAGCATCATCTGAGAAGATTGGTTTAAAGAGGGAATACCAACTTCTGGATGTGCAGAGCCGGCCACTGCTAAGCCAACTGCAATTTGACCAGTCTCCCGCTCAACACATAAACTCAGCAACTCCTTCAAGTTGTTTCCTGAAGTGTTCTCCATAGCGATGGAGTTTCTTCTTGATCCAAAGTCCATGCCATTTACGGCAACAACATATTGAAGCTCGGAATCACTTTCTGCATTCTCGAGACTAAGCTGAGAATCATTTAAGTCATCATTTGAAATAAGAAATATCCTGAGTTTCTGGAATCCACCATCTTCGAGTACATAACATTCCTCCATCATATTGTGCAGGTCCTCTTCACAGGAGACTGACACCAATGCATCAAGATCCTCATCAGGAAGCTGATATTTGATTGTATGAGGTTGATTATATATTATCCATGTTTTCTGCACAAGCTCCTCCCAAGAAATATCCTTGCCTATCCGGACAATACGTGATTCACCTCCAACATATCGAAGCTTTCCATCTTTTGGACGAGGCAAAATTTTACCTCCAAAACTGCAGAGAATCTTCAACATTGTAGATGAGCTACCAGAAGCACTTGAAGAAGTATGACTTTGAAAACCGTGACTACTCTTACATTCTGATGAGGTTTGATTTACAGACTGAAAAGGCTGACCAAAAACTTTTTCTCCGTTTAGAGAAGAGGCATTTCTCTCGGGATCTCGGATTCTCCTCTTTTCTACAGCGGGGATAGTGGAAGTATCAAGTCCACTGTCAGGACGTGTATGAAATATTCCAAGTGTTCCCTTTACATCCATATATACTGGTGCACTATTAGGCTCATTAGAGGAATTTGGAACAATGTGCTGCCTTGGATTCACCCTTTCCCGCATAAATTCGAGAGCAAACTCCTCACCAGTCTGAATAGAATAGTTGAGAACAGGTCTGGCCCCAACTGGAAAATTGAGATCAGGTCTAGCTCCAGCTGGCAAATTGAGATCTGGTGGTCTTATATAAGTTTTAATCGAATTGTATGGATCCTGTAAAGTCCATTGGTTCACAGAACCAAGCCCCTGATTTCTAGTCTCTGCAGAACTATAATGAACTTGTTCATAGTTCTTCAATTGGCCCATTTTACCTTTTTCCATATTTTTTTCCATTTATTGATGTTCAAACTAATGGGATGAGAACCCAAGAAAACAAATGAAAACGAGTACAAAGAAAAAGCTATTTACTTTCCATATGGCAACCAGAAAGCTTTTTGTTCTCAGTCAGGCTCCAAAATAAGAAATAAGCTTTTGCTCATTTCTTAATTTAGAAAACCTGACCGAAGAACTCTCTCAGCTCGAATAATCAGGACGGCGCCTGTTAACTATTTCTCCACAGAGTAGAACCTGCAAGCATTGTATGCAGCCAGTGACCAGAACACCTTGAGCTAGATTATCAAATTCATGAAAAGCTTTAGGCTATGAGAAGCGAAAGAAAAGAGGATAGGACAAAATGAAACTTAAAGAAAATAACTTTGCTCATCATATGACTTAATCTCCTCTCATTACCGAAATTCAAACTTAAAAAAATTTCCTTAAATACATTAAAAATCGACAAACATAAGATGAAGTACACGTATTGGCCCCACAACTAATTGCCCTCTCGAAACCAAACAAATAAATAAGACTTTTAACTTCACTCACGTTCTCTTCCCTACTTCATTGCTCCTCAGATACTTTGTGGATCCCAAAAGATTAATTGTGGATCACGCCAACCACTTCTACTGCCAAATATTGTGGCTTTTGTCCTTAACGAATCAAACTAATAATATTATCAGGTTCCAAAGAAAGCAACCAATGTTTCATCTTTCTATCTTCTTGCAGAAGTACCTCTTTTGGGAAAGAAAACAATATGAAATCCTGTTTTGATTTGACTCAATTTGTTAGATTACCAGGAGTAATATCGGAGAAACCTAATTAAAGGAAACACATCTCGTTGTGCACAAAATGTATGGGAAGATCAACTGAAGACAGGATTGGGTGGGGGAAAGCTTTACTTTGAAGGCAAGATATGTTTTCGCAGAATATAGAAATAATGAAGCTAGGGATATCAAAAGTTTAAATTCTAAATAAAAGAAAGAATGAAAGAGATAGGGGGAATGGAAGCAAAAGACCTCCAATCATCCCTCCATTTTCTATAATCTACCCATCATTCACTTTTTACGGTAAGACATGACTAGCCCTGCGTTTCAGTTAAGAATTAGCCTTCTCTAAAAATGGATGTCGGACTACCTCCAGAATCAAGTTTTTCTTGGATGACGATGTAGTGCTAATCTAGTTTATAGAATGCAGTAAAAAGTTTAGCAAGAATAAACATTAGATAAAATTAAGATTTCCTCATTACACATAGTCTACAAACAAAAGGGCCTAAATTGCAATAGTGACTTGTGATGGACAGTTCTTGTATGGGGCATGCATATCGCTAAAATGTCAGGAATATATGTTTCCCAAGGGTTGGTTAAGGAGGACATATACTTTAGATACAAGCCGATGTTATTCCTAGTTAAACTTGCTAAAGTAAAAATATTTCAGTACAGTTCAACCAACAGATATCAGAAGTGAAATTTTAATAATCTGTCTCTTGCCTTTTCTTCTAATTTAGTCTCTTCTAGGATTTATTGCTTCGTGTGAAAATGAAAAGATTCCCTACCTCCAAAAATAGTTCAGTGCATAGCTAGTTAACACTTGTTTGTAAACATTCTTTAATAATTAGCTCATAAATTCCTAAAATGATTAAGCATCTAATTTTGTAAATTGTTATCAAAATCGTGGGCTCTTTGAAATAAAACAAATTTTGTTTAAAAAAAAAGAAAGAGAAACAATCAAACTACCAAACAAGTATGCATCAAAATTGTAAATCAATACTAATCATTTTGACGAATATAATTAACAGTAAAGCAAAATAAATCATAGTTGTAGAATTCAGATACAAACCGCTACTCGAAATCTCTCTATACAGAGATCTAAATGAAACAATCGAAATTCTAAAAAATGAGTGGAGTAAACATACGACTCTAATTGAGCTAAAGAATTTACCTTTTCAATATGATGAACTTACAGTTAACAGAAAAGCCATCTCTCTCTCTCTCTCTCTCGCTGTAGTTGGTAGTTATATACATGAAATGTACCCCTGAATTTTGATACGGACACTTCGGGTTCGGCTCCTCTCTCGTTCCTTTCACTCCAAGCTTCTCCAGTTAGATCTAATACGATAGTCATTTTAGTACAAAAGTTTTTATTTTTTTTTACACGCTTTTACAGAGTCGAACAGGAGACTGGAAATGACACCAATAAGTATATAATTGTCATTTAATGATGGAGTGAAAATATCAGTTCTCTAGTCCTTTCTCCACGCCTCAAGATTTATAACAGTTAAAAGACTTCGAGAGGATATCGATCATGACATTTTAGTCTTTTATTGCAACTGTTCCATTTATTAGTAATTTTCTAATATTTGTCGGTCTGCCTGTTGATTAATCTACGAATGTTCAATCGAGTCTCACGTACATAGTGAGTGTATGATGATAAAATATACAAATGAAAGCATAGAAATTATTTATATAATCTACGTAAGCATCTAATTAATTAAGATATCAAAATGTGACATTCAAATAAAAGTCTTCAAGTGAGACTGGATTGACACATTCGCTCGTGTAAACTAACACAAGCACCACAACTATATATTTGGCTCGAATTTGTTTAAGAAAGTTATTACACAAGTTATCGTAATGGAAGTGTTGAAAGTAATCGTGAATATGTAATCTATAAATGTAATTCACAAAGTCCTTAATATTACTAGTATTCAAAGGGGAAAAATGAAAAATTGTCCAAACAAAAGCAACTTTAACTCGTTGATTTCAAAATCACAACTTTAAAAATTTAGCAGATCAGACTCATAGTGCATTAAAAAACAAGCAAGACTTGTAGAAGAAAATATATAATATTTGGCAAGATATAATGCAATAAAAATAAATAATATCAGTGGTATCAGAGCTTGGTAGGGAGAGAGTAAGAAAAGTAAAAAATAAAAATTCAGAGTGCCAAATAGAACAAAAGAGAGAGTGCGAGATAGAGAGTTGTATAGGCAGCAACTTTATTTTTATTTCTATTTCACCTGTGTTCGTTTTGCAGCAGCAATAGAGGTGGAAAATGACCTCTGAAACTTTTGTGCAGCCAGCCATTCCACGTTTCGATGGTCACTATGACCACTGGAGCACGCTAATGGAGAATTTTTTGAGATCAAAGGAGTATTGGCATATTGTTGAAGTTGGAGTAGCAGAACCAGCAGCAGGCACCATACTAACGGACCAGCAGAAAACTGATGTCGAAGGGCAAAAGTTGAAGGATCTCAAGGCAAAGAACTATCTTTTCCAAGCGATTGATCGTTCAATCTTGGAAACCATTCCTTGCAAGAGCACCTCCAAGCAGATTTGGGACTCTGAAAAAGAAATTTCAGGGGACAGAAAGAGCGAAGCGGGTTCACCTTCAAGCACTTCGTGCTGAATTTGAAGCTCTCCGAATGAAGACGAGTGAATCAGTTTTAGCATACATTTCAAGGACGATGGCAATGGCAAACAAGAGGCGGATTAATGGAGAAAAGCTCGACGATGTCACAATTGTTGAAAATATTCGTCGATCCCTGACAGCAAAATTTAACTATGTTGTTTTTGTGATTGAAGAATCAAAAGACATTGACACAAACTCCATTGATGAGCTACAAAGCTCCATGCTTGTCCATGAACCGGAAATTGTCTAGCAGGATACTGAAGAACAAGCCTTACAAGCTGCAACACATCCCAAAGGTTCAGGTCCTGCAAAGGTAAATGGAAGGACAAAAACGATCATGCTACTGATTCAAGAGGAAAATGGAAAAGCCGTGACAACAACCACTCAAATGGGTATAAATCGAAGTTTGCAAACAAGTCAAAAGTTGAATGCTTTCGATGTCACAGGTATGGGCATTATAAGTCTGAGTGTCGAACTAATTTGAATAAGCAACATGGAGAAAGAACTAATTTTGCAGAGAAAGAAGAAGAAATTTCCCTCTTAATGGCGTGTCATGCGAATCAAGGCACCCACCAAAACTTATGGTATATAGATACTAGCTGCACCAATCATATGTGTGAGGACAAGTCAGCATTCTTGAACTTGGATGAAACATTTCGCAACTCTGTAATTTTTGGTGACAACTCTAAAGTTTCAGTCATGGGCAAAGGAAGTGTACGAATTCACTCCAAACAAAAATCTGATCAAATTATTTCTAATGTCTTTTTTGTTCCAGATTTAAAAACTAACTTGCTTAGTGTTGGTCAGCTTCAAGAGAATGGATACGGGATTTCTATCAAAGATGAAGTTTGTCGCATCCAAAATGAGAAACTAGACTTAATTGCCCAAGTCAACATGACAAATCGAATGTTTCCTTTGTATCTAGACCACACTACTCAGTCATGCTTCTCTGTGAAATTGATGGATGAGGGCTAGTTGTGGCATTTTTCACTATGGACATCTGAATTTTGGAGGTCTAAAAACACTACAGCAGAAGAACATGGTGACAGGACTTCCACTAGTTCAGACTCCTTCTCAAACTTGTGAAGAATGTGCTCTTTGGAAACAACGTCGAAATCAATTTCCTAAAGGAAATTCATGGAGAGCGAAGAAGGTGCTGGAACTAGTCCACTCTGATATATGAGGACCCATTAATCCAACATCGAATGGTGGTAAACATTACGTTATAACGTTCATTGATGATTGTCGTCAGAAAACTTGGGTTTATTTTTTGCAGGAGAAGTCTGAAGTTTTTTCAGCTTTCAAAAGCTTCAAGACACTGGTCGAAAAAGAAGCAGGCAAACATATTAAGATTTTTCGCAGTGATCGCAGTGGAGAATACACCTCACAAGAATTTGTAAGTTTTTGTAAGGACCATGGTATTCAAAAGCAACTTACAGCAGCATATTAGCCACAGCAAAATGGTGTTTCAGAGGGGAAGAATCGTACAATTCTAAACATGGTGCGGACTATTCTATCAAAAGGTCATATCCCAAGAAGTTTTTGGCCTGAAGCAGTCATCTGGAGCATTCACATTTTGAACAGAAGTCCTAATCTTGCTGTCCAAAATGTGACGCCTGAAGAAGCATGGAATGGACACAAACCAAGTGTCGCCTACTTCAGAATCTTTGGTTGCGTAGCGTATGCTCATATTCCAGATCAGAAAAGGAGAAAATTTGACGACAAAGGAGAAAAGTGCATTTTTCTTGGTGTTAGTGAGATGTCAAAAGCGTATAAATTGTACAATTCCTATCACCAAGAAAATTGTCATTAGTCGTAACGTAATTTTTGATGAAGGGCGGTTCTGGAAATGGGATGAAAACACTTCCAAACAACATATACATGCTGATTTTGATGGTGAAAATCAAGAGGAAAGGCAACAGCCCCTACAGCATCAAACTCCAGCAGTTTCTATACCCGAAAATCCACCAAATACAGCTCCGATTTCAGCTGAAACTTCACCAACAGCAGTAGAATCTGATGAACATGTTGATGTAGCAACAAGTTCGTGTTCCTAACGTGTTAGAAAGAGGCCAGTGTGGATGCAAGATTATGAGGTAACTGGGATTGATCAATTTGAGGATCCACTTACTCATTTTGCTCTATTTTCAGATTGTAATCCTACGGTTTTTGAAGATGCTGTCAAAGAAGCAAAATGGAGAAAGGCGATGGATGATAAAATTACTGCCATTGAAAGGAACAACACAGGGGAGCTAACTGATCTTCCTAAAGGGCACAAGACTATAGGTGTCAAGTGGGTTTACAAAACAAAACTGAAGGAGAATGGAGAAATTGATAAGTACAAGGAACGCTTGGTGGCCAAGGGTTATAAGCAAAAAATTGGTGTTGATTACAAAGAAGTCTTCGCTCTGGTTGCAAGACATGACACAATCAGATTGGTGATTGCATTGGCAGCTCAAAACTCATGGCCTATTTTCCAGTTGGACGTGAAATCAGCATTTCTACAAGAAGACTTACAAGAAAAGGTATTTGTTGATCAACCTCCTGGTTATGTGAAGCTAGGTAATGAGCATAGGGTGTATAAATTGAAAAATGCTCTATATGGGCTGAAACAAGCTCCAAGAGCTTGGTAGAGCCGTATAGAAGCTTATTTTTTGAAGGAAGGTTTTAGAAGATGTCCATATGAGCATAATCTTTTTATTAAAATAGAAGATGGAGGAAAAAATGTTGATGGAACTCTTTACAAGCAAATTGTGGGAAGTTTAATGTATTTAACAGCAACAAGGCCAGATATAATGTATTCAGTAAGTCTCATTAGCAGATACATAGAGAATCCGACAAAGATGCATTTGCTTTCTGCCAAAAGGATAATATGGTACGTGCAAGGTACTAAGGAATTTGAGCTGTTCTACAAGAAGGGAGAGAAGTCAGACTTGATTGGTTTACTGACAGTGATTATGCAGGGGATCGAGATGATAGAAAAAGTACTTCAGGTTATGTTTTTATCTTTGGTTCAGGGGCTATCTCATGGTCATCAAAGAAACAATCTATCGTCACTCTATCAACTGCTGAAGCTGAGTTCGTCGCTGCAACTTCATGCACATGTCAAGCCATATGGTTGAAGAGAATTCTTGAAGAGCTTCATTTCAAGAGACCAGAGCCTACTGCAATTTTTTGTGACAACAATTCAACAATCAAGCTCTCCAAAAATCCTGTTCTACATGGAAGAAGTAAGCACACAGATGTGAAGTTTCATTTCCTAAGAGATCCTACAAAGGCTGGAACAATTGAGCTTATTTACTGTAGAAGTGAAGATCAACTTGCAGATATATTTACAAAGCCTCTCAAATTCTCTTCATTTCTGAAGTTAGGAAAATTGTTGGGTGTTTTATGTTGGATATTTGAGGGACTTTGGAGTTTTTTTTTGGTTTTTGAATTGTGTATTAAACTGAATGTTTGAATATCCGTTTAAAGGAGGGATTGTTGAAAAAAGTTTGTTTGCTAGTTGTTGTCCTAGTCTTTTGGCAATTTGATGTCTTTTGATGAATAAAATGACAATTACTTTCTCCTATCTACTTTTGTCCTTTAGTTTTTATTAAGTAAAATTCGGTCCTCTTTTACTTCTTTCAGCATAAATTTCTCTTTCTTTATTTGTATCAAATATAAGAGACAAAAAAATAACAAAAGGAGACCGAGAGAGGGAGAATATTTAAATTTTGACGATCACCCCCACGCAATAGAATCTCCATTAGATCTTCTTCACAATGTCCATTATTTATTGCAATGTCAGCTCTCACTTTAAGTTGGTATAGAAGAAGTTTCCTTTTTTTATTTTTATTTTTTGAATAATGTCTATTATAGGCATTTTTTTTTTTGTCTCGATCCACATTAGCATTGCAAATACTCTCGTAACTAAATCACTTGCATTTGTCCCTTTTTTTTTCTTGGGGCCTCGTGTAAATATCATGGAACAAAGTTTCATTTTGATCCTATTCCGTTTCAAAAATGAAAAGTTCGACAAAATTGGATTTTAGAAAAAAAATAAAATTGGATGCAGTTTCCTCTTTTGGCGTGGGAGGATACAATTATTAGATTTTGATTTTTAAAATAATAAAAATACTATAAATTTTACAAAATAACAAATCTAAAATTTGGGAGGATAAAATAGTTAGATTGATGATTCCACTTAACGATNGGCGTGGGAGGATACAATTATTAGATTTTGATTTTTAAAATAATAAAAATACTATAAATTTTACAAAATAACAAATCTAAAATTTGGGAGGATAAAATAGTTAGATTGATGATTCCACTTAACGATCGTTTAATTAATTTTTTTACAAACAAATTAACAAATTACTCATTTAATATGTTAGATCCGATTTTCTAATTTTAGCTAATTACTTTTTTCGAGCGAAATTAATCATAATTGCTTTGTTTAACCTAATATATATTTATGTCGTTTAAAACCCAAATAATATCATTAAATCGTTACGAAAAATAGTTCAATGTTTCACCTAGGGTTAGCAGTATATCCCTATCCCCTACAAGAACTTAAAGTATTTACTCCTTTTTCTCTAATGCACAGTCTTCTCTCGAATAATGCACGAATTACTAATCATATTAAATTATTGGGCTATATAAATGAAGAGCAACAAGCACAATACTAAGGATCTGTTTGATTGCAATAATGAAATTTGGGTGGAAAGAAAATAAATTTTAGGGAATTAAATTGTTTAGAACTTGTTTTATTGAGAATTGTCAATTAATTGTGTTTTATTGATATAATTTTTCACCTGAAAAATATTGAAATGTTGGATCTTTTGGTATTTGTTTGACTTTGTTTTCCATGAAAATTGTCCATTAAAAAGATAGAGTTTGTTACAATTGGAGATAGAATTTACTCCATTGCCAAAAAATAAAATAAAATAAAGTAAAAAGTTGCTTAGAAAAACTTTTCCTACAAAAGTAGTGAGAAAAGTTTTTCCTCAAAAACCAAGAAAATGTGAGCATGTGGGTGAAAGATGGAAAAACCAATTTCATGAAAATTTGAGCAATCAAACATGCAAAAGGTAGAAAATGAAATTTAATTTCAATCTTCAATGGAATTGAAATGCAATCAAACATGGTCTAAATGTACACAAAAATAAGTAACTTAACGTTAAAGAGCACGTATTAAAATAAATAAAGTTAGATTAAGTTACATCATAAATTCCAACATCAAGAACTAACTCATTTTATATAAATAATAAAGAGAAGAGTTAGATAAATACATTGCAAGTTCAAGAAAAAATAATTAGGGTTTGACAAAACTTCAAAATCGAATCGGGCTCGAATTGAACAAAATGATTCTTCTTAAGTTAAATACCCGAAATAAGTATTTGAATCGAGAACTAACGAGGTTTGGTTCGATTCTCGGTTCTAGACTATAACCGAGGAATTGAATCTCCCTAGTTTTTTTAATTTCTTCTAAATAAATTTGTTAACTAATTAATTGAATCCATAAATATCATTTTTCTATTTCATTTGCCAACTAATTAATTTAACCCAAACCCAAAATAATTTTTTTAGATTTGAAGGCTTGAAGCAAACGAATCAATGAGATGAAATCATCGATATTCTATTATTTACTTTTTGGTAATTCGTACACATTTGTGAATGGATCATATCAGACAACTTGTTATTATATAATTTTAAGTTGAACCACGTTATTTTATAAGAGTTAAGAATGAATATGTTATTAGTTGAATTATTGTAGTGTTGTAATAAAAATTTAAAAAATATAATTACGGTACAGAATCCCAGGAATCGAACCGAAGGAAATCGAATTTGAATCTGACAATTTCACTTATTAAACATATGAAAATTCAAGTTCGATTCGATTCTTTTTAGAACCAAATCAAACCATATCCATTCCTAAAAATAATGGACAAAATACAAGATAAAATGTAGAATCCATCACTTGGTTGGATCCTTGAAGGAAAATTTGCTTGATCTTGATTTTTCCTTAAAATCTCCTCTTCTTCCCTTTTTGTGCCCTTATTCTTGGACCTTTTTCTCCCAAAAAATGTAGAATGAAAGTAAAAAGAAAAGAGGAGGAGTAATGAATGGAGAACGAGGCCAAGTGCTTAATTTTGGCTTTTAAAAGCCCTAAAAACATGTCCAAAAAATTGCCAAACAATCCCCAGAATTGTGAAAAACAAAAAAAATGGTCCCAGTCGGGAAGCTGACGCCTAGGTGCTCAAGTTCTGTCCAAAATTCAGCAATGTGGTGCCTAGGCGTTGGTGCGGTGGCGCTACAATTTCTTCCCCTTTTGCAGCATAAGTCCCAAGGTAATTGCGCGTCAGGTCCTTAAAATTTTTATATTGTACATTTTGGTCCTTTAATTTGACTTTCATTTCAATCACATCCTTGATAATTTTCATCCAAAGACCTTCAACTTTCGGAACATGATCACTTTGGTTCAAAACTTCATATTACTTACGATTTTGATCCCTTTTCTCTTCATTTTTGTCTGTTCCCTTTCAATTGGTGATATGTGATGTGTAAAAGCACAATGTACACAATTG
>CAIGRP010016387.1:0-13009 GCA_903798385.1 Fraxinus cuspidata
TTTATTGTATAAATATTTAACAAATCTCTTATATGAACTTTTCCCTTTTCAATTCATATTGCCATTAGCAAGCATATACGTTGTTACCAAGACGTATAAAAGCATGTTACTAAGCGATCCATTTTAATTATTTTTCTTCAAAAATAAACTAAGAAATAGAAAAAAAAATAAAAATAGCTTAGTGGCTCGTGAGGTTTTGCCAGCGGAAGACCTTATTTTTTTGTTGTCCAATTCTGTATGTCAAACGTTGCGGACCATATCATATTCCTGCTTTGGCCTTTATACACAGAAGGATACGTCACTTAAAAAATTTACATTTGGCATTAGAAGGCACAAATTGCTATGACTAGATGCAATTTATTTGATACGCTTAGGTTACTTGTTAGTTCATCGAAGAGATACCGACCTTTTGAGATGAGTGCAATTTGAACTTTCAAATCATGACAGTTTTAAATAAGTATATTTTAACCATTCGCGAACCAATAAAAATGTGCAAGACAACAAAAATCATTGTATTAGAAAGAAATTCTAATCTAATTTCAATCGCGATATTTATTTATTTTCACATCATATAAGAAAGATTAATTTGTGAGTATATATAACTAGTATAAATAAAGGAAAATCAATAAAAGAGAGAACAAATTTGAAATGATTCAAATCTTGAGTTTAATTTTCAAGGGAATATATGTTCACATGGGAATGATACAAAGAATATTATATATAATTAAATTACTAGTGAACTATTTATATTATTCACATTGGAATTTCTTCCCAATGTTCGGTTGATGGATTGGTAAAACCGTTTGAACCAAGTCAATGAGAAACCATGTTACAAGTAGGTATTACACTTTTCTAATTTTACTAATGCACGTGGAAATAATTAATTAATACTGTTAATTATTTTACTTAATCAAGGTGCTCTCATTCTTCCATGGTTTACGAGTGTAATAGTTGGAGGATTAAATAATTAAGTATTTCAAATGGTCTTCAATTAGTTAATTATCGAACTCTTTTTGAAGTTAAAATATAAATCCAACTTTATTTATTTTATACCCACCATATTCGATAGTTTAATATGATATTAGAACCAGTAGATGTTAGCATATTAATCATCGTATTGCCGTCCATTTGTAAATATTTTGTGATTACCATCTTCATCTCGATAAAAATTTAACTTGTGATGTTTAATTAGTGAAATCCGACCTCATTTAAGTTAGTCAAACTATCTATTAAATTTTAACACATTGATCCTTCCACTCTTAAGAGTTTCAATATTTTAATTAACTAACTAATAACTATATTAACAGTATGTTCGACCAAAGGATCCTCAGAAAGGTAGAGAAATTTGGAAACGCATGAGACCACATGGATTAGCCATTTGAAGAAATAATATATACTTAAGTGACCTTATCAAGAAATTAGTCATACTAAGTATCTTTCAATTTAAATTAAGAATGTATTTATAAATCAAGTTGTGAGTTATGTCGTGTTCAAAATCAGCCAACCATAATTGGTCTTATGTAATGTTTTCAAGTATCTATTAAAAAACGGGAGTAAAACTCTCTCATTGAACCTTCGACGTACAAATAAGTTTGAAGAGAGAAAAAGATATATATTTATACGGAAATTGATGACTTTATTTATAAAGTCGAAACCAATATAATCCAATTTAAATTGCCCTAATTTAAGTAGAATTTATTTGCTTATTTCTTAATTGAGATAGAGTTTGTTTACTTATATATAGATAGATTATAATAATTCAGACAGTGAATTTTATGTTCTAAGAATGAAACTAACATGTGAATCAAATGATATGCCGTTCACCAACCAGCATTTCGCACTTTAAATTATTTAGGGAATAATACAAAATTAACTATTTTTCATGTTTACATATTATTAAGTCAATGCTTGCCTGATTTTGACTAAAACGTCATTCTAAATCTGTTGCTGAAGTCTAGGTAAAGTTCCATATGTAAGTTTTATTAATGGCTACCTTCAATGCTTCTATTTAAGTCAGTCGATCGAACTGTTACAATTCACGTTTCGAAGGCCCGTGCTATGCTCGGTCTGGTATGGCCAAGCACTTTTGTTGAACGATGAATTAGGCGGCGAGGACGATCTATCCAATCAGTATTTGATCCTCATGAAACACAATGATTTTTATAGTAAAATAAAAAGATAAAAAAAAAAAAAAATTCTCAGAAGCTCAAATGTACGTCAACAATAAAAAACTAAAAAATTGACTATAGTTTTAAAAAAAATGGTCTATTTTGTGGTGCCGACATAATCCAAATTGGATCTCTAGTCGACATGAGCATCACTCAACATTTGATCAAAATCCCAAATCAATCTTCTCATATAGTCATTGAAATTATGTTACATGCACATGGTCAGAATGAAGAAATTTCTTCCACTCAGAAGTCAGAATTGTCTTTATTGGAGCAGATTTTTCATACAATTTTGCAGTCCCAATCCGATAAGTACTCTTTTAAAAAAGAAAGAGTTTCTTCAATTTATTTTCAAGCATTTCATGGGGTTCGTAATTTTTATCAACTTTTTAACACATTTATTTCATGTTTGATAGAAATTAAAATTAATTTTTGGTAGATTTTAATGAAAATTGATAAAATGTGTGGTTGAAAAGTTGTAGAACATATAAAATATATGGTAAAAATTTATTGTTGACTTTGACTTACGTCAAAATCTGAATTCTAATCGATACCATACACGGGTTTAATCAAATTTGATCAAAATTTACTAAAAGTCTAATTTTTAACTAAATCAAACAATTTATCGGAATTTAAATGAGACTAAACACTTAAAATTACATTTTGTGTTGCCTGCAGCACTTTATATCTGAGAGGGAGAAAAATTGTGCTAGGTGCAACAATCTCATATACGCTTTTAATTCAAGGTAGGTGAATGGGTGTGATCTATTACAACATTTTCAGCACGGTAGGACCGTTTATTAGGAAAAACAAAATTTACTTTTGATGTGTACGTGTGTCACTCAAAATTCAATTTGACTATCTTAACTAGTTGTACAACTTAAGTTGACGTGGCCCGTTACATGTTTACAATCCTATGCATTTTGGTAGGTGTGGCTCTATCAATGTTTAACTTAGTGGGACCCTTTATTAGATGGGGAAAAATGAAGATTATTGGGTTCAACATGCTCGTGAAAAATCACTGAAAGTTCAAATTTGACCATTATTACATTTGACACGTTGTTGTACGAAATATTTGTTCACTTATTATTCAAAACTTCACTATCTTAACTAGTTATATAACCCGTGTCGGCACATAATCACAACCCTAAACATGCTTATAATTTAATGTAGGTGGACAGGATTCACTCTATTATACGTTGTTTAATTCAGCAGGACCCTTTTATAAAAAAACAATGTTCTAAAAAGAACGTCTGACGGGAAGCATGATGAAAACGTTTCGCCTTAAGTCTAAGCGGGAATTAAGCGGTCAACGCCTTAAGTCTAAGCGGGAATTAAGCGGTCAACGATAATATTGATCACTTAATGCTCGTCTAGGCGTCCTAGGCGTGCCTTCACCTCAAACCTAGATTTTAAGGGGTCCAATTTTTTCATTTTTTTCTTTTTTAATAAAACACAAAGAAGAAGATATTGAATTGAAGTTCAATAAAGAGTTGGATTAGATAAAATTTAAGCTACAAGTTATCTACGTTATGTAATTATGATTTTGAAACTTATCGTTATGTAGGAATTATTAAGTAAATACAGTATTTTATAATTTTAGATGTTTGGTATGTATTATTTAATTTATTTGAATTATTGAATTTTTTTTACAATGATTAAAAAATTAATGTAATTATGATTTTGAAACTTATTGTTATGTAGGAATTATTAAGTAAATACAGTATTTTATAATTTTAGATGTTTGGTATGTATTATTTAATTTATTTGAATTATTGAATTTTTTTTACAATGATTAAAAAATTAAAATAAAATTAAAAATAAAAAAACATATTTTTACGCTCAGGCTCGCCTAGACTCATAAAGTTTGAAACTTGACATCCACGTCTAACCACGCTTTACGCTTGTTAGAACACATAAAAAGGAAATGAGAACTTATTAAGCCTCTGATTGGTACAAATTAAAACTGATTTTAATTTTAAATCAAAGTCAACAATTAATTTTAACCACACATTTCATGTAACCCACAACTTTTCAACCACACATTCCATCAATTTTTATCAAAATCTACTAAAAATTTAATGTTAATCTACGACAAACAGTTTCATATGTACGTGCATGAAAAATATATTAGCTAAAAATTTAAAATTTGACAATCTTTAACTGTACAACCCTGCAAACTTTGCATTGTAATAGGCGGAAATATCAAAATGGTCCAGTAGGGGTCCTTAATTAACACTCAGTAAATTATGGTCCCGAAACACGACTTATGAATCCCCTTGGACAAATGCCCAAGAAATTTCAAGAATTCTTGTGAAATCCTCGTGTGGTGCTGGTCCATTTTGTTAGTTGCATGGCAAAGTCAATGTTATTATAAAGGCTTCTTCAATAACGTTGTTGAATTATTTATTTATGTATTTATCAAATCCGTCGACACTAAGCCTACGTTTGAACCCCATTATATGTTGAAAATAAGTTTTGTAATGGTTAATTTTTGAAAATGCGAGATTAAAAAATAAGATAAAGTTTTGATTTTATGTGCAAAGTATTTATTATGAAACTATATGATTGAATTGGAGTTTGAGAAAAATATTTTTTTGCATAATGGGATTCAAACAACAAACAAAGGTTGAATCTCAAATCCGAGGGCAATTATATCCATCCATTTGAACCATCAACTACAAAAACGTGCATGCAAACAATAAAAAGTGTAGGACATTTGGATTATTCTATTTGTACATTTAAGTATACACCTTGAGTGACATAATGCACTTTTGTACATTTAGGTGTACACCATGAGTGACATAATGCACAAGCGACATTCTATCATTGATGGGTGAAAATTATTTTATTTTTCCACCAGTTAATGACAAAATATCACTTGTACATTATATCACTCAAGGTGTACGACTGAGTATACATGTAACAAAGCTTGGGACATTTACATCATTTCGAATTGTCATGAGTCGAACTTTGCATATTTCTCCATTTAAGCATTCAATTAAAAAATTGAGAAGAAACATCATTACCGTGTACGCAAACAATACAAAGGTTCGACATTGTATGCATGTTTGATGATAATCTCATGTATAAACTTGCATTTTAGTGAGACGTTTGGTTCGTTAAATTAAACATAATTTAGTACAATGCTAGTCTTGACCAAATACTTCTCTCTAATAGTCATTCAGTTTATAGATTCCTATCTCGAATTTGTCCAAATCCATACAAAAAAAAATTTAATCCAACGTACCAAACATTAGTTTACAAAAATAACTTTTTGACTGCATTCATCATTTCCTCAAATATCTGACAAACGTTCAAAAACACAACTTATAAGTAATTACCATGATAAAGAAAAAGTAAAATATAAGAACTGTATTATCTCACTGTACAAGACCAACCGCCATATATTTGTCATATGCAATTTCTTTTTCAATATTTAGTGCATTACAATATAATAAGATTGGGTAGCATTTTCTAACTTCCAATCACTATAACACCATCCTTGACCCCTGATTCCCTAGAAAGAACGCCAAACTTTGGAACTGAACAAAAACAAAACAAAACAAAACAAGGGAATGCCTACTGATTTAATATCCCTTCTCCCAGTGCTGAGAAACTTTTCAAATACCAAAAAAGGGGAATAATTATAAACTTAAAAAGAAAAAAAAAATGATGGATTTACAACGTATAGAAGGATCCATGTTGGGGAAGCTTCTTTACTGTGCCCCAAATGGAAAAGAGTACGTACTTGCATGATCCTAAGCCTTACTCGTGTAAAAATTGGAAGGCTGGATTCTCGAGAAGTTCCATCACAGGCTTGACATCCGAGAATCCTTTCACTTGGAGGGTATCGGCAAGGTCATCAATCGAGAACGGAATGCTGCATTTACACAATGAGTTAGATTCGCACTTTCTGCTATCCAGAATAAAAGAGATCGCAAAATTAAATGAAGAGGAAGAACAAACAAGAAACAATACTACATATGCGCACTTTAAAAACTATGTACTATTTTGATCAGACAAACCAAAAAATTACAGTTAATGTGCTTTCATTAAAAAACTATGGATTCATTACCATAAATGAAACTGCTGAGGTAAAACTTCCAATTCATCAAAGGGCAAAACATATGGATCTGGAAGAAATTTGGGCCAATTTAAGTTGGACTAAACATTACAAGAACTCCAACATTTTATGGTTATTCAGAAATTCTCTAAGATCTTTGTGATGTGTAGAGATTTAATTGCACAAGCATAATAGGTATTAAGAATACATAGACCTGAAAAACTAATATGGAGATCTAGGTAAAACTTAGGAGAACCATCCTAGTACGAGTGAGACCTATTCAACACAAACACTCGTAAAGAGTGTTAGAATTTAAGTGTGACCCAAATTCTTTGTTGAAGATAATTATAAGTTCTAATTCTTTTTTTATAATCGTGGATGTTCGGGCCAACTTGCGCGCACCTCGACTAATCCCACGAGGCCCTGAAGTTTACGACCGGATACTCACCTCAGTGGCCCTGAGGGGACAAGATTATTATAAGTTCTAATTAAAGTACACATTAAGAAAATTCTATCTCGAATGCTAGTGTGGAATTCTATTCAACTAGAATTATACTTGAAAGCCCAATTGGAAGAAAATCAAGTTTTGAAGTAAAGAACTCGTGCATCGCAGCGCTAGAAGATCCGGCGCTGCGGCACAGGGCCCGAGAAATCGTAGTGCCACCGGCTGTTTGCCCTGTACGACTTTTGTCATCTACTCCATTTCTTGCATTCTATTTCAATTACAACTCTACTATTAGGGTTTGGATGTCTCCTATTTGTTCCCTATATATAGTTGACTTTTCATTATGATTTTAATTAAGTTAAGACAAAGTTATAAGTACAAATCTTTGTATTCTTAATCCATATTATAATAAAATCTCATTTACTCTGCAAATTATTTTGTTCTTGAATTCTAGTGATCAATCACTTCATATTGTGGCAATAATCTCTTATTTTCGTCAACAAAATGATATTGGATTAATCCAGTATCATCTCCGCTTTTCACAACAAACGTATCAAAACGATTATGGTATCTTCTAACAAGTGAAATCAGAGTCAAGGTTTTGGCAGTTATTGAGAGGGCCAGATTGGTTATTAAAGCGAGATTTGAACAATGTTGATAGTTTCATAGATGGCAAGTATAAAATTTATGATTTCGCTTTTGGATTGCAACACCAAATTTTGTTAATGGAAGATTTTTGTTTGGACGCTGGAGGGGAAGCAACATAGGGAGTTGTGATCTTGTTGCTCATGGGATAGTTCGAGCAAATTTGTTAACTCGGATGGCGTTAGTTGTAAAATTGATGATTTTGTCATTCGTGTTGATTCGAGCAAGTTTGTTACCTAAGGTAATTCTCCTGGTAAACAGTGCTTGGATTGAGTTTATAGTTGTTGAGTACGCCCGGAGGGGCAGGGTGGAAGAGATTGAGTAATTTGGTGGAGTGTTTTGTTCAAAGAATTTTGTTAAAGTTGAAAGTTGAGTTTTATTCCTTGTAATGAAATTCATGTCAAGGTGGAGTTTGTTATAAATTGGTTGTGACTCGAATTCTTGTTGAGTATGTGATTGGAAATACTAATGAAGAAGTATTGAGAATTGGTAGTAGACTTGAAGATGCCTTGAAAGAGTCCGATGTGAATTTGACTCCTATTTCATCCCAATTTCTCCATTATTAGTGTTACCCATTGTATCGAGACTTCACTTTATATTAAACTTTTAATGTATTAGTTCTCTTATTATGTTAGGTATTATTTGATTATAAATATGTGGTGTATAGTACAACACATTGGAATTGACCAATTAATTATTGGTCCAAAAAGATCATTTATAACTCCTTATTATTGATTATAATAAATTCTCCGCCTCTGTCCGTGGTTTTCCCAGATTTAGGATTCCATGTAAATCTTGTTTTCTTTGTAATCCATTATTTTCATATTACTCATATTATTCGAGTATTTATTATTTGGCCTGATTCTCAATTGGTATCAAAACGATTCTGATATCTTGTTTGTTTTCTAACAGAGAGGCATGTCCTTGTCGACACATAGCAACATGTACACTCTTAGCACACACCAGGACACAAGTTCGTCCGACACGCCATGTGGTGCACTATTCTTTATGTATATATTTTTAAAAAATTTTAACTCGAGAGATTTCCTGAACACTTTTCATGCATGACGTGTCCTATATCATATGTATAACGTTCTAACACGAGGGAATGTTTCCTCGACACTTTCTAAGGACATGGAAAGCCCATTCGGGAAATTTTTTGGTATGAGTGAAAATAATGTGAGAAAAGTTCTTCATACTTTATGAACAATTTGTTTATATTACTATCTCTGTTTTTGTTTCTTTGACATTAGCAATAAAAAATTAAAAAGTCATCTTGATACAACAAACAGCCATTACTCTTGTTCAAAAATTTGTCATCCATGAAAATCAAAGCTGAATAATTATTAGCATAAAGATATTAGATATACGTATATATTTTTAAAGAATTAAAATTGACATCATGACAATTCCCCGAGGTGTGTCCTTGTCAAAAAAAAAAAAAATGTTTCAGTGTGTCTAAGTCATATCGTGCCCATTTCTGTATTTGTATATTTGTGCTTCTTAGACTAAGATGCAGTGGCACTAAAAGGGAAAATCAAGATGCTAGTATAGGAGGCAAGGGCAACGAGAGAAAATAGAAAGAAACTTGTTCGTTCAAAAAATAATAATAATAATAAAATAAATAAAAAATATATATATAAATTAAATTCGCCATTGCAGATTATGGTTCTTGTGCACCAAAGTTGATTTTTCTTTTGGCAATTTTCAGTATCTATTTTTTTGGCTATTCTTAGCAGTTCAAGAAATAAAATATTCATGTAGTGTGTGAAAGACTTGATACCTCGAATTGTCATCCAACAGAAAAGAGTTAATAACAGCATTGTTGGAGTCCTCTGTCATTAGCACCCTCATGCTGGATATAACCTGTCATTAAAGTTTCAAACAATTATATTGCAATTATAATTCTACCTGAAGACTTTCTTCGGGCAGAGAACAGTACTTGGCCCATGAACTACTTACATCTTGGGATACACTTCGAGTATTATAGTTGTCATCCCAGTATAAAGTACATATTCTGTACAGCTGCTGGACACTAAGAATCTGAGGAAGCCAACATTTGAATGTGAGAGAGATATAGCATATGGCACTAACCTCTTTATGCTAATAGTGAGTTTTTCTCAAGAGCGTCAAACAGAGAACCACTCTTGCAAGTGTATATATGCACACAAGTAGGGCATGTTTGGTACATACTACTGGTCATTATTGTAAGACAGATTTTAAGTTGCCATTTAAGTTTTATAACTTCCCCATTGGGATTCTGCTCTATAGCTGTCTTCATGAACCCTATTTATCTTTCGTTTTCTTCTCTGCTATTAGGAGGAGAATGACTTACAGGACATAAATCATTAGTAATCTCATCATAAGATATTCTGTACTTCTTATGTATAACCTGCATGCAGAAAAAAGAACAATATAAAACTGACAAAAGCAACAGTAGCAATATAATAATTATTATTATTTGCCCTACCACTGGAAAGGAGCATTAAATAGCCAAAAGTGTAAGAACGGATAAGTTGTTTTTAGAAAGTAGGAAAATTTATAACAATTTCAAATAGTTAAAGAACCATCTCTTCCTCAATGGGCAACTCAGTACCCGGCCAAAAGTCTAATCATGGATAAGTTGTTTATAAAACGTAGGAATATTGACAACAATTTCAAATAGTTAAAGAACCATCTCTTCCTCAATGGGCAACTCAGTACCCATTACTTCATAGCAGAGGTTTAATACTGGCTTGCAGTTGTTCAAAATTATTATTTTTTTTTAACTTAAAAAAGGTAAGTACTTCGTTCAAACCTACTATCATTCAAACCTTGAAGTCTGAACAGTATTTATCTGGTCTTAGTCAACCACTGTATCTAGTAGCATACATCAACTTTTTGGAACTAATTCAGCTCATTATAGCAAGTTGTCGTTGCAAAGCATGCTGTCCAGGATTTTGGTTTTCAATTTTATTTTTAATGGTAGAAGAGGGGGGGAGGGGGTGGGGGTTGACACATAGGACCACAAATTCTACTGACCAGCAATTCTACTGTACCTAAATTACGAAGATCATATGAATTTTCCATCTAACGATGAGCTATGTGCAAATATTTGACTTCTAGGATTTGAACTTCTGGAAACAGATGTCTTGGGGAATATTATAACTACCAGTTGTTAATATCTCCAGTGACTAGTATTTCTTAGGTTTAACAGAAAGGTCGCACTGGTAAAGAGAAAGTACTCACCAAGAACCCAACAGCTTGTCGTATATGTTTGAGTTCATCCCAAGCTGAGCCTGCATACTGAGATCCAAGAATTTAAAGGCGTCACAAGAAAGAAATAGTAAAATATGGTACAGAAAAGCAGGAAAAAGCGCTTCATAATTTGACGAAAAAGAATCGTGATAAGAAAAAGCTTTGTTCGTGGAAGTTAATTACCTCTTCTTTTGCTTGAGCGCACCACAGCTCTAGCTCAGCCAACCCTGCCTTCACGTACTCACCGTTGCTGAATGTACAACACTCACGACGTAAAAGTAGACTGCAGAGTCAACACATTTGATAAAATTAATAAGCCTCTCACAATAACAAATAAAGAAGAACAAGACTTCAATGGCGTGTTTGGTAGAGACGGTTAGATAATATTGGACATTATTAAGGAACAAATATAAATTAAAATCATGTTCATTAGACTGTCTCATCCTATCAAGCACTGCTTACCAGTATTAGCAGGAATGGAATAGTGAATAGGATTTTAGCTTCCTATTCTTTCTTAGTACTATCCACTGATATCTAATCCTCCATACTGAAATTTTTATAAGAAACTAAAAAAGGAAAACTGAATTACCTGTTGAAGAGTTGTACGTTGATATATGAAAATATTTGAGAAAATATCTTCTGTACAAGAATTGGAGGAACCTTGCAATGCAACTAGCATCAGCATTTTATAGTATATGAAAGGCATAAAAGGTGAAGTGCGTGAGATTCATACGAAATTTTCTTTTAAGGTGCTAAGCAGAGAGTTGAGGCACTCAATGATTCCCTGCCAGTGATTTGTTGCAGAATCTTTACCAAAGGATCGTCCAGATCTCAGCACACCTTTAGAGGTTCTCGGTGCCTGAATTTTAGTTTATCATATAATGATCATTAACTGTCTTGACTGATTGTTGAAAATTAATTAACATAGAATGAAGATAACACGACAAAAAAACCATATGTAATAAAAAAAACATGATGATATGGAGTGCCGAACAAATAGATGTCAATAAAGCATCAAAATTAAAATCATGTTCATTAGACTGTGTCATCCTATCAAGCACTGCTTACCAGTATTAGCAGGAATGGAATAGTGAATAGGATTTTAGCTTCCTATTCTTTCTTAGTACTATCCACTGATATCTAATCCTCCATACTGAAATTTTTATAAGAAACTAAAAAGGAAAACTGAATTACCTGTTGAAGAGTTGTACGTTGATATATGAAAATATTTGAGAAAATATCTTCTGTACAAGAATTGGAGGAACCTGGCAATGCAACTAGCATCAGCATTTTATAGTATATGAAAGGCATAAATGGTGAAGTGCGTGAGATTCATACGAAATTTTCTTTTAAGGTGCTAAGCAGAGAGTTGAGGCACTCAATGATTCCCTGCCAGTGATTTGTTGCGGAATCTTTACCAAAGGATCGTCCAGATCTCAGCACACCTTTAGAG
This sequence comes from Fraxinus cuspidata, assembly GCA_903798385.1. Classification (NCBI taxonomy): domain Eukaryota; kingdom Viridiplantae; phylum Streptophyta; class Magnoliopsida; order Lamiales; family Oleaceae; genus Fraxinus; species Fraxinus cuspidata. The sequence continues at coordinate 12,015 of CAIGRP010016387.1, forward strand.
GTTCTCGGTGCCTGAATTTTAGTTTATAATGATCATTAACTGTCTTGACTGATTGTTGAAAATTAATTAACATAGAATGAAGATAACACGACAAAAAAACCATATGTAATAAAAAAAACATGATGATATGGAGTGCCGAACAAATAGATGTCAATAAAGCATCAAGCCATAGCTCCTTGATAGTTCGAATATAGGCAGTAATAATACGCATAAAACTCAAATAGCATGAGAAAGATTCTCATGATCTCATCAAAGGAGAACACCTTTATGATGCATGGTGTAGAAAAAGTTATTGTTTTACATCTACAAGAACTGAATTTGATAACAAACCATTGAAGAAGAAAATAAACGATAAAGAAAAAGAGGTTTCAAGAAGAAGAAGAATATAGGGCAAGAGTAAATCAGTTTATTTCAAATATTCAAGGGTACATATTATAATGAATAAGTCCTCTTTACATTGAGTAAAGAAGCTAAAATTAAAATTGATATCTGATAAACTAGAACTTCATCAAATTATTGAAACTAATCTAATTTAATCTAATCAAACATAACTTGAATAAAACTATATTTTAAAATCCAAAACAAATTCTNTATTATAATGAATAAGTCCTCTTTACATTGAGTAAAGAAGCTAAAATTAAAATTGATATCTGATAAACTAGAACTTCATCAAATTATTGAAACTAATCTAATTTAATCTAATCAAACATAACTTGAATAAAACTATATTTTAAAATCCAAAACAAATTCTATGTTTTTCCTTGTCTTTGTTTCCCATCAGCAACATAATAATTTCTAGAGATAGTAATAAATCAAGACTATTTCTCTTCTGAATCAATCCAAGAGAAAATGTAAAGACTCCTTCAATCTTCTAGCAATTTAGAACGAACTTTCTTAATAATGCAGGACATGATAGTTGAGAACTTGAGATAATTTTCATATCCCATAAAAAAAATATAAATATGAAGTTGGAAGCACCCCTTCTTTCAAACTTT
>CAIGRP010016390.1:0-11981 GCA_903798385.1 Fraxinus cuspidata
TCGGCTACTGAATTAATGAGATTAGAATCTAAAGGGGCAAGGTAATACATGAGTTCCCCTGTCTTCCCCCGCCCCCCCCCCCCCCCCCCCCCCCCATCCCTTCCCTTCCCCAGTAGCAGGTTCCTTTTCTTCTCTCTGTTCCCATGTTGAGGTCTTTCACGATAATCTTCTCATTATTGAATTTGCTACTTTTTAGGTAATATTACCTGTTTCTTGGTGCAGAAAGCTTACAAAGGAGCTGTGTGAGGTGATAGAGGATTACGGTCTGGTCAACTTCACGACTTTAGATATTCAGGCATCTTCACATCTATGCTTGGTGTTAACAAGTCTATGCTAAGTATCTAGCCTATGGTTCTCAGTCCTACTTGGTTTTTCAGGATAAAGAAAGTGTTGGCAATCTAGTTAAACTAATTGACAAGAGCAATGGGTATATATTTGCTGGTATGGATGCAAGTGCAATTGAGTTCAGCAAAATTGCAGTCGGTCCAGTGGATTGGGATTACTACAGATATCCTTCTGCTTGGATGTCCTATCGTGCAACTATTTACTCATTTATTTAATTGTCTTCAAATTCTTTTTGTTATTTGATCAAACACGTTTCACTTTCATTTTCTCAAACCTTTTAAAACTTTTGTGACTGCATTTGGTAATTCCCAATTTATGATTAGACGTGGCTGCTTTTAGTTGATGGATTATGTGCAGGAGCCTGACAAGGAATCGATTTCTGATTTATTAATGACCAATATGTTAGGCTTCTTTTATGATACATTCCAGAAAAATGTGTCTGGATGATCTGTGTTTTGGGTACCAATTGATATACCTAGATTTTTTTTTCCAGATCTGTCCCCTTGGATGTAGCTAGCGTTTATATGTTTCGGATTTCTTTTTCTCTAGAATTGATTCTTCTTGTCCAATCTGGCCACTTGGATTAAGCTAGTAATTGATATATTTCAGAATCGTTTCTCTAGTTGATGGTTGGTTTTCCTTGACATAGCAATTCACAGTTGCAGCAGTGCAGGAGAAGTACATGAAAGATGACGAGGATTTTGATGAGGACAAGTCAGATTACAAATAAAACGAGTTTGAAAAGACAAGGTGGGCATTTCATATTGAACTCTATTTGCATATCCTGTTTCTGTTCCGTTTTAACAGCGACGTATCTTTTTCGGGGTGTCAATTTATTATTTCTTCTCACTTTTATTTAGAAGTTTCCGACCATGAATCAGGTAACGGCTAGGCTAGCATTCACTGTTGCAATTTCTTGATGAACACGGGAGAGATTCCAGAGATGGAAATCATTAAACGATTGCGGTATACACTAGGAAGCATGCATTCTCTTGAATGCCTGCGTGTTATTTATGACATATTTCGTGTACCATAAACTAAATAATATGTGAGTGTATGCGTCTTATCTGTATTATAGTTCGAATCAAGAAATGGACCTTTAGTAGAATTACGATATTCTAACAGCTCGTGATTAATTAATATTAATCTGACTGATCGACCGTTGAGCTAGCCGGAATTATTTTTTTGCGGTCAAGTGTTCTATTGTGGAGGCCACGAGATTATATTTTGCTTGAGTTCATTCACTTCAAATATGTGTCGATTGACGAGTTTAAATTGGTATAAAGGGAAAATCTGATCTGACGGCTCTGTGTATCTTTTAACGCGAGATGGACTTGACCAAAATTGGACCCTTCTTGATTAAAATGATCAATGAAATGGGACATTTAATTTTATTTTTTAGATATTGATTGACCAGTTCAACAGAATAAATATTTCGTAAAAAAAATTTGGTTTTACATGGATTTTTTTATTTAATTTAATTTTTTTTTTTTTTGGTTTTACATTGATTGACCAGAATAAATTTTTTTTATTTAATTTAATTTAATTTCAAAAAATTTGGTTTTGCATGAAAGATTTAATTTTTTAGAAAATATTATATTATATGAAATAAATATTATTTATAAACAATTGAGAAATATAATGAATAAATAGGATTATCGTATAGCATGTACGGTTAATAAATCAAAACAAAATTTCTAGTATGTTGCTAAATATTCAGTTTTAATATTAATAGCGCTTTTTTTTTATTTTTTTTATTGACAACCAAACAATCATCACTTTTTAGTAACAATACTTCTAATAAAAGATCTACGGGTAAAAGTTGTAATATATGATCTAAACAAAATAGTCGTGTCAAACGAATTTTTAGAGAGACCAATCTTAAAATGTAGTAATGAATGAAATTTTCTTGAAGGATATGATTTTTATGAATATTTTTTTAGTTAAAATTAGAAAAATATAAGGATTTATGTAATCGATCAAAAACATTTCTACCGTTACTTGAGAGGATTGGCTAGCATGCACTTAGCGTAGCTCATGTGCTATTATAAATGTGTGTCAATATCTAACTCGAACCTTCTATTTAAAAATAGTGAATAATAAATCTCAAAACTCATGTTTTAGTGGTGGTTGCTTTATAACAATTTAAAATTAAGATTGTGCTAGCCTTAATAGGACACAATAATTGAAGGTCCCATTCCATTGAGTACTCAACATATCCAATGATAAGCATAAACATTACACTTATTTTGGACATTAAGACCATGTTTGAGTCACATTAAAATTTTCATTTTCATTGTTCTACTCATTTTCAACCAAGCATTCTTCAATAAAATAATATTTTTCATCACATAAATAACTTTTTCTTCTTTTTCAACCATACATTCTCTATCAATCTACTATTTCAAAATACATTCTTCCAAAATAATGTGACTCGAACACACCCTAAAAAGATATTTGAAAGTGATTTTATGAATAAGATTCTTAACTGTATATGTTTATTGATTATTTTAGGAAAAAACTCAGTATTGGACGAAAAGTGATGAAAATGAATAATAATTAATCAAAAATGATTAAAGTTGAACATATTTTAGAAGTTGGGGATCAAGTAGTCTTTGAAAGTTAAAAAGGATCTCAATTACAATATCTAAAAACTCAAATTGAACCAAAAGGGAACCAGGGTAAAATTGCACAAGTAAAAGTTTGATTTCCATCAATTTGGAATATCCTAATGGCTAAAATTGTAGTTTCATATCATCTTGAAATGCTATTTTGAACATAAAAGGAAGGCTTGAAGGAATACATTATTGAGGCAAGCTACATAAATTCTCAAGATTTGTGGCTCCAAATTGGGATTTGAAAGTTGATAATCATCAATTGGCAGAGAAATTTATAATCATTCCAAGACGAGTTTGAAAATCCATTGTTGAGAATTGTGTGTCGAAGAACAACAATCAATTGAATTCTTTTCTTCTTTATTATATTGAATCTGATGATATTTTTAATCATTTTATTATCTAATTTCGTAATTATAAGCAGGTATATAATTGATTGTTAAGATGAACGATATAGCTTATTTTTAATGTTTATTTAATTCAAAATATTTTATACAACTTTGATTATGTGTTAATTGTTTATTTTATTCTTAATTGACATCAATCTTGTTATATATACATCAAGTTTGACATCATTTTGATATGACTACTTTTTATACATTAATTTTAACAATATTTTAAACAATCCGGTACAAATTTTTCCACATCTTCGAGTATCATACTTGTTGCTTACAAGTTTAATTCAATTGACATTCAATTGTTTATACACCAATTGTTTTAATCCAAGCAACTTTAAGTGGTTTGATTTGAAAATTTATCATATATTGTCTAAATTAAACTGAGTACACCCCTAAAAAAGAAATGAAAGATATCACGAATCTGCCATTAATTAATTTTCTGTATACACGGAAAAAGCCATGCGTGGAGATTTGGATCTATTAGGCTTGCCTAAGACTTATGAGCCAGCTCAGTCAAGTCGATGGGCGTCTCTTTTACGAGAACTATTGGAGTGAATCGAGCCGGCGAACAGCTCACCCCATGTTCCATGAAAATTTGTTGTTATTATCAAATGTTTCTTGGAAAAAAGTGATTTAAATGTATTGAGATGGATCAAATGATCTCCCTTTGGCGGGGCTAGTAGGTGGGGCCTTGATTAATTTTTGATTAATTTGTTAAAAAAATTTAGTTGTTTTCAAATTTTATAAGTGAGTTACCTAATTTATTTTTCTAATGTTAAAAGTACAACGAGTTGTTTAAAATTTGTCTTTTTATATTATTCTCATCCGTTGTTAGGTGTGGTTTCTGTTCCACACTTCAAACTATGACATGCTCTTCCTATTGAGAAGAAATTAATAAATAAATTATTAACTAAATCAATTGATTAGTTCGTTAGACAATTAATTGTAGTTAAGAGTCAATAAGGTTTGCTTGCATTATAACTTGTGACTAATTACAAAAAATAAAATAAAATAAATAAACAACAACAATAATAATAATAATAATAATAATAATAATAATAATAATAATAATATCGCGCATAAGTTCTTCAATTGGGACATGGTAGTGACGACCATGTTAGAGCACAAATACACAAGTGCCTAAAGTTGACATATACTAGTATGTTCAACTAATCTTAATAAAGTTAAAAGTTCTATTTTGAAAATAAAGCAAATTTAAAATATAAGTAACTTCTAACAAAAATAATAAGTTACTTAAATGTAACTTTTAAACATAGTCAAACACGCTCGAAGACTTTTATTCTCGATTTTGTATTTAGTCTTTTCTTTATTATTCTTAATGAAATGATAAGTTGTTACACTATGGTGGGAAAATTATGATAGATTGTTCAGACAATGTCTATCTTATTAATGTTGAATAAATTCTTAATGCAATCCCAGTTTGAATAATCTTTAAGAAAATATGAATTGATCCATGTTTAAAGGGTAAAATAGTTATTGGTACACTTGTCTCTAGAAAATTCAATGTCACGTGAATTAATAGTTGCAATAATATACTAAATCAACCCTTCTCTTACCAGTCAATGTTTATTTGAAATAATCTTTTCTCTTAACTATTTTATTTTAAAATTGTTAAACTCTACTAATAAACAATTAAAAACTCACCTCCTTGCTCCTCACTCTGAACGCTGCCATCGAGTTAGAATGTTAGATTAAGAAAGTACAAATAATCTTCTTTTGTATGAAAAAATAAATAAATATATATATATATATATATGATTTTTTTTAATATATTAGACTATAAGACTAATCACTAAATATATGCTCTAAGTTGATTCAAAATCTTCCAAGATATTTGTTTATTCTTTGTGTTTTGTTTATTTTTCAAATCAATAAAATACTTCATTTCATAATCAAAACAAAACAAAACAATGCTAATACATCAAACAAACGTCACACTTCGGCCATTTATTTTTATTTCAATATATATTTGTGTGTATGTGACGTTTTTTTTTTTTAATCAAATTTTAAAGCAATGCGATATTTACGGCAAGTTCTTGGTGCATCTATTTTTTATTATTATTATTTTCAAGTCAAATTTATTAGAATTAACAAAGTGAAATTAATGAATAATGTCACAATAGTAGTTTATATTGAAATAGAGAAGAGTAAATCAAAACAAAGATGATTTTTTTTTTTTTTTTGTAATTGATAAAATTTAGTTATTTTTAACTTGCGAATATATGTAGAACGGCACAATGAAGTGTTGGTATTGTTGTTTAAAATTGTGAAATAACCATGGATGAATGAATTTGTAAAGAAGAGGAAAAACCAACCTTGGTTCTTTAAAAATGACCTATGTGGTTGCATAAGAGCATGCGTTCGCATAGGCGATTGCAGGAGATTCTGGGGGCTACACTGCTATAACTATATATGTCGCATAGTAGTAAAATCTGACCGTTATGTTGGATTTTTTTCGAATTTTCTGGTGGTTTTATGGTGAATCATTGTACATCTTCTTCTTGTGTTGAAATTAGTTCGTGTATGAATGGTTGAAAACTATAAATACATGTTAATTTTCATTCTGAAATATATGAAATCATCCGATTATTCATCATATTTAATACCAGTTTAAACAATACTTCACATAATCATTCATATATTTTCACTTGTTACACTTGAATAATCACTTTACTTTTGGTTTCTTCATTCAAGGTTTGAAAATCTTACAAACTATTTGTCAATTTTAATCATTAAAAGCATAGAGAAGGAGGCAAATATCGTTTGAAAACAACAATTTCATTTCGTGATCAAGTCTTGTTTCGATATTATTATTCATATTCATCTTCTTCTCCATTTTTCTTTGATTTCATTGCTATCATTCATACTTTTTTTCCAACATTCTCAAAGAAAAGGGTTTAGGATCGGATAAATTGGATTCCCAACTTATTTCATAGTGATCAAGTCTTGTTTCGATATTATTATTCATATTCATCTTCTTCTCCATTTTTCTTGATTTCTATTGCTGCCATTAATACTTTTATCCAACATGGGGACCCAAGGAAAAACAGGAATAATATAGAAAAGTCTGTATATTTAAAATCAGATTTATTTTATTAACACGTCAGGTGTAATTACATGAAGATGCATACTTTAGATGTCCAAACAATGATAACTATAATAATTGATGGACCCTTACAAATATTATCATGTTTCTTTTCTAATAGTGCCATCTATAAGATAACTTATTGAGTTTCAACCACTCAAATAACATAAACGTTTCAAGAAATACGAGATGGATGTGAAAATAGTAAACTTATAGAGAGCCACTATTGAAAAGATAGTTGATACCTTTAGGGAAGTTATACCAACTCTACTTCAAGAAAGTTGGTAAGAGGAGCATAATTTTATTGTAAAACGTACTAAGACCATGTTTGAATGTATTTCAAAATTTTTATTTAAGTTAAAGAGAAAATTATACCCGACTCAATTTATTGCTCAAAAAGCGAATTTGTCTCGAAAAGGAGGAGTTTGTCAAGGAAGTACAATCATTTTCCTGAAGAAGACTTATGTTAAATTGTCACATGACCTCATTAAAAGATATTGAAATTTAAATTTTAGGAAATGAGTTTGGAAGTAAATATAGATTCGTAAAGTTGGATATGTGTGAATCACATAATAATTTAATGAAAATTTGGACAACTCGTTATTGATGATTGTGTAATTTATATATAATGAAACATTGAAATCCAATTGGTTCCTTTTTTATGATCAAGAGACCAAGGATCGTTTGGTTTGTGTTTCGAATTTGAGTTTTAAGTTCATTTTCTATTTTCTGTTTTGAATGTATGTTTAAGAATTTTAAAAACGCGTTTGACTTGTCATTTTGATAAATTATCTCAAAATTAAAAATTAAAAAACAAATTTAGTTTGAAATTTTGAAAAATTGTGTTATATCATTTTATTTCATTAAATTTTATTATTAGTAAAAATAGAATTTTTTTTATGTTAATATGTTATCAAGTATTATACATTATAAAGTTGACGAATTTTATAATATTTTTTGTTGCTAAAAAATTTTAAAAAAATTAATTTTAAAGTATAGGAAATAAAAATAAAAATTAATGGCGTGGACTTAAAATATTTTGGTCAGTGTTCATTTAAATATATTTTTTTAAATTTTTATGTAAATAATCATTATCTAAAACTATTTTTATCTTTTATTTTTTATAATTTTTATTTTTCTCGAATTCTTTTATAATTTTATTTTTTTGAAATTACTTTCTTGAATTTTATATTTTTATAATTTTATTTGTTAAAGTTTTATATTTTAATTTTTTTTAAAAATTTTGTTTAAACGCTTGTTTTTCATAATTTGAGTATTTTCATGATTTTCACTAAAAACACTCAAAACTTCAAAAATATGTTTTGAGATTTATCCTTGTTTTTAAAGATATATTTTCATAAATATCATATCAAACACGTTGTTAATGTTTTGCAAAATCGAAAAGACTTGAAAAGAGCAAACCAAATTTACCCTAATTTATCAATTGTCAATTTTTCTAAACGAAATAATTATTTTGTTGGTTAACATTGAAATAAGTAAGTCAGGTATATATTTAACAATGTAAAGATACTAAAAGGCCCTTGAAATACATATGCAAGAAGTCAAACGCCCAAATCCAATATCCACAACCAACAGAAGCTTCCATGTAATCATGTAATTTTTTGTATTTGTTTGACTACCGAGTCCCCATTGATCGAGTCTTCCAACGACCTTAAATAAATACTATGTACCTCCTTACTTTGTTTCTTGTTTCATCAAATCCAAATTACTCCAAAAAAAAAACCAATCAAAACCTTAATTTTTCAGATGTTCGTTTGTGGCAGTGGAAGCTTCAATAAAGTGGAAGATGACCCTGAAATCCCTTGTTCTACCCCAAAGAGATCAAAAAAGGGCACAAGTTTCTTCAGAAATAAAAGCAAAAACCCTTATGCAGGTCGTGGTTTGGACAAATTTTATGCACTTCTAGCTGATCTTGATGAGAAGAGACAGAAGATTTACACACAAAATGGCTCAGAGGACATTTCTTTTGTTCGATTCGTGTACTCAAATTCGAATAATGTCAAGCCTATTGTGGTTAAGGTGAAGAAGAAAAAGCAAGAAAAAACCAACATTTCTGTCGTCAAAATCCAACAGAATTTGTCAAAAGTTCAATCAGACAAGCCGACAGTCGAAACCTTAAAGGCTCCAAATTCTGCGAGTACTGATACCGATCAGGTTTCTGAAACCAGGAGAAAACACAAGTGCTTCGCATGTAGAAACTTCAAGTGGCAAAAATTAAGGCAACCCTATTACTGTATTCCGATGATTATCATATTGATTCTAATTCTGCTTCTTCTTTACGGACGATCTTTTACAATATTGTGCACCTCGATTGGGTGGTATTTGATACCTACAACTAAAGGAGAGAGTTCAAGTTCAAGAAAGCCAAAGAGGAAGAAAGAATATATTAAAAATTGAGTGAACAAAAAAATGATTGTGAACAATGAAGGATTGTCATCTCCAAGAAGTGTCATCAATGGACCAACAGATCATAAATCTCCTAGACAACATAGGCATAGAAGAAGCTGGTGATTCAAGAATCCAGATGTTTTAATTCATAATTTTCTTTTTTTTTTCTTCGTTTATTATTTATATTTCTTTCTTTCTTTCTTTTTTTTTTTTTTTTGGTCCAGAGAATTTGGGTCATCACGTGTGAGAATACGTAAATTATTTGTTACTTTACGTGTTTGAGGGGTGGACTGGAAATCCATGTTTAACATGTTCTTTGACGTGCATTATATACTTTTTATTATAATTGTATAAACCGTGTTGAACAAGGCAGCTGAAACTTTGCAGCTTTGAATTGTATCTTTAAGTTATTCTTTCGCAACTCAAGGCTCACCCACATGATAGTAGTTGTGGAATGTCACGTTGGACTAGAGTTCAATACACAATTAGAACATGCTTGGCAAAGCTTATATCATAATTTAAGTTGATCAAATATGATTTTAATTCGCGCATTTCATAGGACTCAGAATTTACTATTAAAATGGCTTCACTCTGGGGGCTGTTTTGACATACTTTTGAGTGGAACCCATTTCTCAATTTGAAATATCAAAGTAACTTTGTATTCTCCTTCATAAGAAGATTGAATTATTATATTATTTGCCATGAATGATGCTCGGATGAATGAGAAATTAAAGTTCAAATTGTACCAAGAGATTTATGTGTTGGATGAAACATTAGTATAGTTTGTTCCATATAGAAAAATCAATAAGATAAAGATTACTTTATATTGCCACACTTTATTAAAGGTATAATCATGTGTAATATAGAGGCTTTCTCTACACGCCCACATAAGAGTGCAAATCGACAACAAAAAACCTGTTAAACTAGATACTCACGCGTCCCGTCCCACACGACGAGAGAATCACCCACATAATCAAGATGTTAGTCTAGACACAGTCTGAATTCACAAATGATCGGTATTAACTTTTAAATCCATAATCAGTCAAAAGAGAATCTTGTTCTTAGTTCCTTTGAGGCATTTCTTCGTCTTCGTCAAGTATAAGGCAGGCTGAATGATGTACGACATGTACTACATCTTTCTTTATTGTATCCTTGAAGACAGAAGTCCAAACGAAATCCCATGCATTTATGGTGAGCGGTGTTTTAAGAATAGTGTAATACAAAGGCCTCGATTTGCAATTCTAATTTCTTTCCTCGAGTCATTAAAATATTCTTCTTCCCCATACTTATTAACTTCTTGTTTTGCTCTTAAATGAATTTCTATATTATGCATTTTTTACTAACAATCCTGAAACAAATTTTATCAAAGAACAAACATATTGTTAGTTTTTATTTTCGGTATGGAACTAACATTTTTTGGTTTCCAGAAATGACAACCGAATCAACCTCTATGAATATGGTTGTAGAAAACCAGAAAATGGCTCAATTTCCAATCCTATTGTGATCTGTGATGTGGCTAAATTCCTAATTCATGACTTGACCAAACATTGGCTCAAATAACTAGTCATGTTGTAATGATTTCGGTTAATCGTAGAGAAAAATTGGAGAAATTCTAAAGACTGGATTTCAAAAGGTGACAACAGAAGATTTTGTTTTATTTCACTACCTTGAATCTTGCAATGTTCTTGATTGAGAAAGCTCCAAAACTCAAAAATGGTGAGCGAGAGATACAAGCTATTAGCGCACTTAATGCTTGGAAATATTTTGATTTCTTGTGCCACAATTATGTCATTAACGATTGCTTGATTCACTATGAAACGTGTATAGTATGATGAAAATGGTTAAGGATTTATAGGAATCTTTAAACTGAAAATATAAATATGAGGATGGTGGGACTAAGAAATTTATTGTTCGCCATTACTTAGATTATAAGATGGTAGATTCCAAAACCATAATCAGTCAAGTACGTGAACTCCAAGTGATTTTACTTGAGATTCATACTAAGTTAATGATCTTGAGTGAAATTTTTTAAGTTGGTGCTATTATTTAAAAGCTACCTCTTACATAGAAGTATTTCAAAAAATTGCCATAAGTACAAGCAAAAGGAAATAAACATTTTAAAACTAACTATTAAACTTAAATTGAAAAAGAAACCAGTAGTTCTAAAAAGAAAGGGTTCAATGCAGTTGTGGTAAAGAAAATATTGTAGAGTATAGTCAAATTTCTAAGACATACAGAACAAGTCTAGGTCGTCTAATGCAAAGAATTCAAGTTATGACAAAAAAAGTGGAGTCTCCAAGAAGATATTTCAAGGAAAGTGATTCAATTGTGACAAAGTAGATCATAAATTTTCAAAGCGTAGATTGTAAAAAAAACAATAAGAAAAAAAAATGTGGTTTACCACATGGTACACGATGTGTTTGAAATGAGCCCCAAATTTGTTATTTCTAAAGTGACTCTCTCTTAATATGTTGTGTCGAAAATTCGCAAGAACCTAATATCTGGATCGCTTCTGAATAACATGGTTTTCATATAATGTTTGAGTCAGACAAAGTTATATTGTCAGTGAAACGTTTGTTGGCAAGGGGTAAGTGTATGATATGTTGATTAAGCTCAATGTTATGGTTGTCAAGTTGAAAATGACGGGTACGATAATTATGATTCTTTGTGTAAATTAATTAACTTGAATTGAATACGTGTGTTCCATATCGAATTTAAACATAATTACGAAATTTGTGTTGAAATAAAATTGACAAGGTCATGATTTCAATTTTGCTGACAACAATATAGAATCATTTGATTTAAGGGATTCTTTGTTAAAAGGGATGGTCAACAATGTAGTTGAATAAAAAGCATTTTTTCAATGTTTATAGGTCAAATGGCCTCAATTAAAATATACAATAAATAAAGGGTATAAAAGGTCTAAAATATCCCTTTCATGAAAAGACTAAAATACCCTTCCAATCCAATTAAATTCCCCAATTCACCTCCAATCGTATAAACGTGCTCTCCGTCTCCCTGTGTTTGCTACCCCCAAAATCAAAATCTTATTATTCATTATATTTCTCACCTATCTTCTCCAACATTTTGAGCATTTGAACAATAATT
>CAIGRP010016393.1:0-19617 GCA_903798385.1 Fraxinus cuspidata
TATATGCAAATTCAAAATTTTTTCTTAATTTTAATCACACATTCTTCATCAAATCATTATTCCGAAACGCATTTTTTTGCCAAAAAAAGTATCAAACGGGACTCTAAATATTTTATTACTGCCAACGGTCGCTCGTGCTGACTCAAAATCCAGATTCGCCCCTGATTTCCAACACTATGAAAATGGGTATATATATGTTAGTTTAGGTTACCTGGACTTGGGCCAATATTATCCAACAAGTGGGACAACACTAAGATAATTGGGTTAGCACATAAAAAGGATCATCCAAGAGTTATAGTGGTCATAAGCAACATTAACTAATTAAGTTGCTTCAAATGCCCCGAGTTGTTTTCGAGTTGAGCCTATAAATTGATTGTGCTGATAGTTATTTCACTCATCAGCCGAAGCCTATGAAATATAATCGAAACTGTTTAACATCATTGCCTTGGATTTATTGGGTATCAAAATCTAACAAATCTCAACATTGATACCCAATCAACCTGCAAGCACCAACACACAAAGTTTACACTCGCATAATCAAGGTACCCAATAAAATTGGAATTACAAACATTACCTCGTGTTTCTGACCCGAAACACATATCATACTTTCTCCATGTACTCACCAAGACTAAGATCAAGAACAAATACCTAAGTAGAAGGAGATAATCACATTGAACAATTAAGAACATTTAGTCATGTGATGAAAATATAACATAAGATAACCCATAGATTTTTTCAAAAACACGTTCACACAGAACAAAAGATTAACACTAAGTTAATCAAGCACACAACCAACACATATGTAACAAATGCATAAATGACCCCACGAAAAGATCTCACCACACTTATCCTATCACATTCCATGTTGCTCACACCTCGAGAGCACATATCTTCTCTTATCGCCCACCATGCTCACTAGGTTGATCACTCAACTCATGTTTAACTGGTAGATCTCTGTAGATCCTAAGTTCTCGGATAATTCTCTATCACTACATTACTTCTCCCAAGATAAGTGGATAATGGGTCTCCATCTAATAGAAGTGATAGAAGTATCTCTCACACTCCACATGATCAGGGTCTTTTCACAAATAAATGATTCCAACATTTAATCACCTCTCTACTCGTGATCCAAATGTCACACTCTATATCCCCAGTACAAACCACCAATGTACTCCTAGGCGTTTATACTTCATCTCACCAATAGACATACAACACATTGCTAATGTATCTTAACCCACTATGCATGCAAACAATTACATAAAGTAATTAAATTGCTCTCAAAATTCATGCAAATGCACAGATCAAACAGATTGAAATGCACGTATAACCATGTAACAGAATCAAGCAATTACACACATGCAGAAATGATTACACACGGATGCACATGCAGTAATTAGATTTACTCTCAATAAACTTCAATATGGTTATCACTCGACCCTAAAACAGCATTTGCCTCGTCTCTCATTTTATTCATTATCTTATCTTCATCTTGGGACAATCCCTAATAAAGTGTTCAGCCTTACCACAACTATAACACCGTCTACCATTAGACTTTTCCCATCTATTGCCTTTTTCTTACCACTCTCATCGCTACTCGAATCACTATTGTTTTAAGTTCTACCCAAATTAATATGCTAAAACTTTATTCTACTCCTCATCATATGCATATCACCACTTTTCTTATTCCTTTTTGGCCTTATTCTCTATCTCATTACTCCTAAGGGGATCTATGACGATCTCGGGTCTTAAATTGTTCATACCATACTTAACTGCATTCTTAACCTCTCTATATAAATCAGGCATAAAATTCAACAAAATAATGGTCATATACGTTTCAGACACTTTCTCATCACAATTAATAATATCTTGAACAAGCTTGTTAAAATATCGAGTTTATCATAAAAATCATTTGAACGATCCATTTTAAAATTGAAAAATCTTTCAAACAAGTACAACTTATTAGGAGTAGACTTAAGCAAATATGAGTCCTCCAATTTTTGTCAAAATTATTTTGTAGAACAAAGTTTTCCAACTTTTCTCAAACTAGTGTCAAATGAGTGTAAGATAATTGAAGCGTAAGCAAGTTCATCGTATTCTTCTTTTTTGTACTTCTATCAGATTCACAAGAAATTTGTCATCTATGGCTTTTAAAACTTTTTGTTGAACCAAAATCTCCTTCATCTTTTATTGTCAATTTGAAAAATCATTTTTCCCATTGAAAATTCCAACTTCAAAATGTAAAGACATTTTGCAAATAGAACAACAAAAGTGCACAAATAGATCACACAAAGTAATCTTAAGGTCGCAATATATACCGTTCTAAATTCCCAGAGTTTCGTGAGACTCAAGGTCTTTGAATCAATGGAATGTTCAAATGGGCCAAATCTAAGTATTCTAACAGAAAAATTAATGCAACACGAAGGTATGTCAACAAAAATTCAAATTCTCATGCAAAGTAGTCTCACACAATGACTAAATAAAAGTTAAAGTACAAAAATAATTACCAATTTGCTATTAAAATCAACACTTCAAATATAGCAAATAATTCATAAATATCTAGCACAAGCAATGTTACCCCACATGGTAACCTCAATCATAATGTCACCCCACATGATGACGCGCTAATGTTAAAATTTAAATTGGGATAAGCCAATTTAAAAGAACGGACCAATCTAAGTCCGTAAATAACAAATTTACTACTTTAGGGCCACCACTATTCGCCATAAAGTTTTCAGCAATTGTAGCAACCAATCAAACACCAAGCTGAATCACAAATACGCGGGGGTAAATCTTCTAGATTTCATCATGGCACTTAAAACTGAAAACGAACACCATCGCAGGATCCCTCTCGTCATCTGGAAGAAATTTTCTGAAGACACCATCGCCAGAGAATCCCTCAGGCATCCTCACGCACAGTCGTTGGAGTTCCACGTGCCGCCACCGTCAATCTTGCGCCACCCATCCAGGTGCGCCTCGATCTACTAAACACGTCGATGATCTCCGTTAATCCAACAGGTAAGTGGTTTGGCCAGAAAACAGCAAAACATATCCAGTAGCCTTGATTTTCAATTGGACAGATTCTGGATTCAGTTTTCTATTGCCTTTTTTGCTATTTTCCAGGCCAATTTGCACCCAAAAATTCACTAATTCTCACCTACCCAAGGCTGTGATACCAATTGTAGAGAAATGGACCTTCGATTTGGTGGAATTCGGGCTCAGTTGAACTTACCAATATCAAACCACAATCAAACAATTGACTCCAACCCACAACTACTACTATAAATTTGCCACTTCTAATATACTCGTAAAGAATCCAAGTATGGTGGTGTTTGCAAAAAAAAAAAAAAAAAGACCACAAAGGCATAAAGAAGGCAAATGCACGAAGAATGAGACAGAAGCAACCACCGTTTCTCTCATAAAGCACACACACATTTCCAACACTACGAAAATAGGTATATATAGGTTAGTTTAGGTTACCTAGACTTGGGCCAATATTATCCAACAAATAGGTCAACATTAAGATAATTGGGCCAGCACATTAAAATGATTGTCCAAAAATTATAGTGGTCATGAGCAACATTAACTAATTAAGTTGCTTCCAATGACCCGAGTTATTTTCGGGTTGAGCCTAGAAATTGACTGTGTTGATAATTATTTCACCCATCGGCTGAGACCTATAAAATATAATCCAATTTTTTTTAACATCATTGCTCAAAATCTATAGGGTATCAAAACCTAACAACGTCCTTACATACCTCTGTAATGACCATATACTATGTATCTATTGTGGGCAAAGCTATTGTATTTTATAAATTAGCTTTCCAGCTGATAGTACAGCCTCCAAGGGTAAACATATACTCTTTAAGTGATCCTCACTTGTCAAAATTCCCTATATAAGCTAATGGACAAAATTTCGTATACATGTCTATTTGACTTATACACACTGTCTATACTTATTTTATTGTTTGAAAAAAAAAATTATTTAAAATATGATTATGTCATGTTCTTCTTGCAAGAATGACCATATAAAATTAGGTTACTTCATTTGTGCACCACCAACGATTAAATGAACGTCTAGGAACTATATTGTTACATTGTCCTTATTATGAATTGATCGCAATAGAATTGCAATAATGAAATAAACAAGAATAAATAAGAACACCAAAATTTATGTGAAAACCCAAGATGGGAAAAAACCACAAGAAGAAGAGGAGAATTTCATTATAATCAATAATGAATGTGCTTACAATATCAAGATTTCAATACTCCCAATTGAAATCTAAGTTCTCTAACTCTCAAAATGTTGTTGAATGTGTATATGGAGATACAACAATTTGAAATATATATAGGAATCTCTTTTTGGAGTTCAAGTTGTAGAAGAATTCATAAAATCCGCAAAATTCTGAAAGATTCGTCCAAGTGGCGCCCGGCGCACGAGGAGGCGCCCCGATGCCTGAGGTGCTAACTATGAAAATATGAAAATATGCTTGGGGTACAAGATGTGAAATTTGTCAAGCGATGTATTGTACATGGCAATGCTTGTATTCGTGCACCGATGCCTCAATGTCGAAACATATTTGGTTTAGGCAATATTTGAAATGTAGAAAACAAGCTTTAGACAATTTCAATGATAATTACATGCTCATAGGAGATTATATGTCTGACGATTGGGAAGAGGACTTCAAATTTTCTGGAGGTGGTCCTCCATTTTTTAATGAGAATGTACTTACAAAGTATTACCATGAACTTGCCAAGTTGGATATAGATGAAATGCTTGTGGGAGATTATAAATAATGGGAAGGATTTCAAAAGTGGGGGTATAATCCACTCGACGGAGTTAAATCAAAATATTAATGTCCATGCATTGGAAGTGCTCAAATTTAAGGACGAGGTTGAACTCGTTTTAGCTATTAAGAAATAGAAAACAATTTTTAGAAGCATAGTTTAGGAAATAATTATGTATCTACAAACTGAATGATTTTAATGTGAGGGAAAGGCTTGTCATTGCTCGTGGAGTTTGATTGCGGACCAATCATTCAACCCGGTGTGAGTTCAACCATTGAAGATGGGCCTTAAATGAATGAAAATTTAATCACAATGGAGCTAAACAAAGATGTGGCAATCAATGAGGAGAAAATCAACTTACATTCTTCCGACTTAGTTGATTGCCAATAAATTGATTTTGGGATTAAGTCTGACGAGGAAGATAGAAATCTTCATAGTTGAATTTGAATTGGATTGAATAGACAAGACCTATTATATGGAAATGAGTAATGTTGACTAAATGAAGAGTGGATCAAAGCCAGATGAAAAAAATGGGCAAGGCATCTAAAGCCTTCTTTATGTACCCATGAATCAATTGTCAAAATCGAGCTAAAGACTATAAAAAAACGCTTATTGGGAGGCAACCCAATTTTCTAACTTTTAATCTTTTTATTTACTTTTATGCATTTACATGTTTTTATTTGATTAGCTTTCATTTCTTGCATGTAATTTTTGAAGTCCAACATATCCATGGTTCCTCACACATTTGGGGGTAGATTGGTGTAGAAGAACGCCACTTGCCCAAATTCATTAAAAGCATCACAAGTGCAAGTAGAGCATTGGTACCTCTTCACCAAATATCTAACCGGGGAAGTTTCGTTATCCCTCCTCCTCTTTTAGCTTGTTCTTTACACATTGAGGGAAATGTTCGATTGAAGTTTGGGGGTGATTGTGATTAAATTGTTGTGATTTTATGTTGACATGTTGATAGCTTTGTCGGCTTAGCATGGTTTGATGTGTAAAATTGTTGTTGATTCATGAGCTATGACCAAATATGCTATTTGTGCCTAATTTTTTTTCTTCAAAAATTTTTTTATCCATGTGAGATCCAAGTTACTTTGAGCACAATAGTCATAATTAATTGTTATCTAGATGCGAAAATTTTGGATTGATGGATAGATTTTTTAATTGGTAAGAATTAGGTAGTGAGCTGTGTTTAATTTTTTATCAATCTTACATTCTTTTCTCTTTCACTTAACCATATTGTGAGATAATTTGAGGGTGGTCGAGCCGGTGAAGGATAATTTCTAGAAGTGTGTTGATTCCATACATGTTGAAAAAAATCTGTGTGGAGTGTCTTTTGCTAAGTATAAGCTAGGTAATGACCATATACTACGAATCCAAGCCCCATTTATTTTGTGATGCTAAAAAGGGATATTGCACTTGTTGATTCTTGCCTCAATTCGTATCCTTTTTTACTCGAGCTATTAAGTCCGATGGGGTATTCAAAACCCGGTACCCTTTGGTCTAAACAACCGAGGAGTTATCGACGTAATGCTCGCTACAAGGGTAAAAAAAGAAAGTTTAAGGTTGTGAGGTCAATTATGAGCTTTAATTGAAAAAAATTGAAATTGTGCAATTGTATTTGAAGTTTGGGATTAGATAACTAGTGGGTTTGAATTACTTTGTATAAGCTTAAATGCTAAAGCACTCATCTAGTTTAGAATCATCATGTGGATAGATTGTTAGCATTTCCGGTTAAGCTCAACCAAACTAGAGTGGGAAAAGAAATTAGTGAATTAAGAGCAACCTTTAGATTTACGCAAGAGGAAACAAAATGAATAGTTATTTGAGGAGTGTAAATCTCACGAGCAGGAAATAAAATATTTGATTGTAGCGCTTTGCTACTAATCTGACCTTATACATTGTATCTTCAATACTTGATGTGCCTTCCTTTCTTTTGAACACCCACTTGCAGCAAATATCCTTTTTGTCCTTAGGTAATTTCACAAAATTCAAAGTATTATTTTTATTCAATGATTCAATCTCCCCATGTATAACAATCAATCATATGCTAGAATCACTGCAACTAACTGCCTCTGAATATGTAACAAGCTATTAAGTGGAATCAATACTATCAGTCACACTCAATACATAAACTAACGAATCTGCTTCTACATACTTTTGTTAAGGTCTAATTTGTTTGCGAGATATATCCTTAGCAATTGAATACTATGATATTTTTAGTGGTATATGCAAAATTTCCAACTCCACTTGAGTTGTTCCTCAGTTATATTAGAATTCCCATGAGATGAATTATGAACCATAGCAAGTTTATCAAATACTACATCTCTACTAACTATCACTTTTCTTGTCTCATGACACCAAAATTTATATCACTTCACACATGATTTATACATAAGAAATATGCACTTTTTAGATCTAGATTCCAATTTCCCATTATCCACATGAGTATAAGCATGATATCCAAAAATTTCCAAATTAGAATAACAATAAGGTTTACCAGATCATCCATCTTCTAGTGTCTTTTTCTCAATGGTAGTTAAGGGTGAGCAATTAATCATAAAACAAGCTGTGGTAGTTGCTTCAGCCCAAAAGGTCTTAGACAACCTAGAATTTGAAAGCACACAACGAACATTTTCCATTAAAGTTCCATTAATTCGTTTTGTCCTACCATTCTATTAGGGAGTTCTAGGCACTTTCAAGTGTCTCAAGATGCATTCAGCCCTGTAGAAACTATTGAATTCATATGAACAAAACTCCAACCCATTATCTTGCATAGACATTTCACTTGCTTTCCAATATGCTTTCTATCACAATTTTCACTCCTTGAAGGTCTCAAATACATTACTCTTCTGCTTTAAGAAGAATACTCAAACTTTTCTGGAAAAGTCACAAATCACTGTTAACAAGTAATAAGCATTTCATTTTGAAGGTACCATGACTGTCCTCAAAGATCTGAATGGATATAATCAAGTGTTTCCTTCATATTGTGTCTTCCTTTAGTGAACCTGACTCTTTTCTGTTTCCTAAAGATACAATACTCACAAAAATTTATCTTGCTGGTCTTCTACCCATCAAGAAGCCTATCTCTTACTCAACTCTGCCATACCATTTGCCGCAATTTTCCCCTCCCCAATTCCTATCACCACCTAAAACCTACGATAAGATTACTCTTAACTTACTCTCAAATCATGCTCTTGCTCACATTATATTCACACATATTGTTAGAATCAATCATATACACTCGTCGTCACCATGGTTTTGTCCATGGTTCCAAAATTCTATGCTAACAACCTGCCATGACAGTGGTTCTACACTGATGTGTGAAGTTGGACGATGAAAAAGTGGACCACCAACTCTGATCATGGATCCGTTGATGTCGTGGGCTAAGGAGACACACTGGTCCACGGGTGGCCAGAGTTTTCAGCTCCATCGCCTCCAAATTGAGATGAATATCAACTAGTTCGGTGTCCAGTGCGAGAAGTCCGTCAAGGATTCTCGGAAACAAACTTGGTAAAAAAAAATTTGCCATTTTCCCATCCCGATCGTCTTCTCCACCTCCGACACCGTTGACGATTAAGAGAAAACGGGTTATGGATATGATTGATGAGGAAGTGGAAGAAGAGAAAAATGAGTCTTAGAGGAAAATAAGAAGTCCGACGAACAATGGTGGTGGAGTTGGAGGCGATGGGTTAGGGTCGAGGATAAGGAGTAAACAAAAAAAAATTCAAGAAAGTTGTGGAGGTTGAAAAGGCTAAGACGGGATAAAAGAAAATTTTCAAGGGTGGAAAAATTGTTGGTGCTGCCGTGGTGGCTTCGGTTGCTGGTGGTGTTAGAAGTTCGTCACAATTTGCAAAGCGCGGTGGCTATAATTACAGGTGTGGAATGATTAATCGAATTGGATAAAATTGTACATTATTTTCCAACCTTTACATTCATGAAAGTTATGCCGTCAATTTCTTTTGTTAGACTTCTAACTTCAACTTTTTATTAATTAAAGCAATCTATAAGTTGATTCTGTCATTGTTTTTGTTAAATGATGAAAGTATAATGCACAAGGTGTGTGGACCGTGCAATCTTATTGTATCAAAAATTGGCTAAGCTTAGTTGATACAAATTTAAATTAATTGCATTAGATCTTTTAACAAATTTTATAGTGAATTGTAAAAATTGTCACAAGATTTAGCATTTCTTGGCTCTCATTATTTGAAATTTTAATGGTTGGAATATTTTTTATTTAAAAAATGTGGTTAAAAATGAAGAAATTTTTTTGGGATTAGACATAATATTATTTTATTAAAAAATGCATGATTAATAAGATGAAAAAGAAAATAAATTTTAATTTTAATGGAATAAAGTGAAACCAAGATTCAACTAAAGGATGACTGCACTCTACACTTAGTTGCACACTTACCAATAAAACCTCGCCAGCTGTTACCAACTTCTTCCCCGTGAACTTTGTGTTAGGGTTCCCACAATTCCGAATTCCCAAATTCCAATCCATCAGTTATCTCTCTATTTCTGCATTGAGATTCCCAATTAATTAACATTCCCCTCCAAATGGGTGTCCGAATAAATTCACAATTTTTAGGAATTTTGGGCTTGATCGAGATTAAACATGAATTCAATGATTTAGGGTTTTGAAAACCGATTCCCAATTTTAGATCAAGATTTCACTTTAAATTGAGCTCATCTCTATCAATTTTTGCTCTTTAATTGGTCATTCTACCTATATATAGCTGCATAGTTTGAAGCTTGTGAATTCATTAATGGCATCATCTGCATTCTTTATAATCTGCGTTCTACATTCAGTGATAGCTATAACTTGTGGAGCATTCATAATGTTTTACCTCAAAGAAATCTCTGTTTTCGGGCACGGAATTGAGACGGCACAAAAACTATTAGGCTCGACTCCGCATGATCAGTTGTTGATTCAGATTTCAGATTCATTTGCCGGGTTGCTTTTGTTTGTGATCGGGTGTTTTTTGTTCATGGTGGCTTTCGTTCGGGACAAAGAGTTCCAAGGCTTCTTTGCAAAGGGATGCATTCTTCTTCACATCTCGATGGCCCTATGGAGGGTGTACTTCGAGAGAAGGATTGACGATTTGGCGTACGATTGGCCCAGACAGCTTGCTGGTGATTTTGCGCTCGCAATTTCATGGGTTTTGTTTCTTGTTTATTCGTGGAGAGAGAAGTATGATTAATGTTCATACAAATTGGTCCGACCCGATCTATGAGTTTTCCTTTTTCTTCTTGACGATTGGCATTGCTAAGGAATCTTTTCTTTGTGTAAAAAGGCGGTCCAAATTGATGGTCTTTGATCATTCAAGGCACCATCATACACTCGCAGGACCTTTTCAAATTTTAAAGATTGAATAGTCCAATTGTCATTCTGTAAAAGCTAAGAAATGGGTTCACTTTATAAGATCTTGTAACATTTTGTAAGAAATGAGAAGTTTTGTGTATGCTTTACCATGTGGTATTATGATAATGTGTCAAAGTGCATGAAAGTAATATTGTTATTTATGAAGATGTAGAAATATTCTCCATAGGTGTCTCTAGACATTGACACAAAGTACTAGTAATTAGCGCGTTAAAATAATTATCATTTTTTAGTGTTTTCCATTCAATGATCTAGTTTGTGAAAGTAGTGGTTAAATGAGCCATCTCCCCAATTGTACTTGTAAATTGTTTGGTCAAGTTCAATTTGCCGACTTGTCTCTCGATCAAATCTCATTCTAAGGTAGTTCGAATTGTTGAGAACGAATGCCCCCACCAATCGTTGAGGAAGAAAGCCGCCACCATCAAAAAGTCCCAATTTAATAGACAAGGTGTTGACACAAAAAATTCCACTTTTTCTTTATTGCCAATATTTATGTTTATTTCATTTGGAAACTTGGGAGTTGAGAAAAGAATATGGACTGTGGCGTACATATTCAATAATCACCACGGGCCATACAGCGCGTCTACATATTACCACTCATCCATCTAGAACTAGATATTACCTGCGCAACACCCACAAACACCAATATAGACTAAAAAATCAAAGCCATCTAGATTGAATTCAACAGTCCCCCCCCAAACATCCATGGCAGAATCCACCGTAGAACAAAAACTCTCAACCCCACCACCACCGTTGCCGCCGTCTCCACCGTTACCATCACCACCACAACAACAGTCATATTCCTCCATACTACTCATAAAACTAATGAGCAAAAGAAGAACATGGGTATTCCTATTCATATCCGTTTACACAATTTTACTTTCCCTGTCTTGGGAGTTCCTAAAATCTGTCCTTTCAAAGTACGAATCATATTCTTCAATTTCAACTGGGTTTGAAGCCCTTTATGCATCTGGGCTGTTGGGAATTGCCTTCGGGATTCTGTCGATGGTGGCGGCGTTGGCCGTGGCGGTGCCTGCCACCATGGTGACGTGGATCACTGTGCTTGTCCTGTTGACTTTCTGTGGGAAGCCCAGAAGGGATCTGGTGGCTGAGGGCAAGAAATTGACAGGTGAAATCACTGGTTTCGTGATTAAGATTTTGATCAAAGAAGGGAATGTTGTTGCTGCATTTTGTGCTGTTCTTGGGTATTTTGCACTTGTTAGAAAGAGTAGGGATTTTGAGGAATGAGATTCGTTGTATTTTGTGCATATTTATTTAAGTAATTTAGAGTTATTTTTTTTTTCTTGGAATTTGATTTGAACCAGAACACATGTAACTCTTCTTTTTTCACCTCACCTTGTTCCTCGACTGCCGTGCATCGTAGTAGATTCTTGGAGAACTTTGTGTGGTATGCAAGTCATTTTTGGAGAAGATCAGATCCAACGAAGTAAGAATCTCATACTTGATCCAAGGTTAACGAGATTTCAATAAAAATTGCTAGATCTCTTCATTTCGTCCCACTTGCCAACCAACATTCACAGTTCAACAAGGATAGCTCGCAATCGCCACGACATTAGTAGGAGTTTTCCTAGAATATTTATTATTTTAATCTTGTTCTTGTTTTGTAGAAGAAATTAGGAGTGGGATTAGACCATAAATTAATGAGTAGAGTTTGTGTAAGCTCCTTGTGGAGCTACATTCTAATAGTATTAATGTGTATTACATTATTAATTAATCTAATATTTTTCTTAATGTAGCAAGGGATAATGTAGATGTGACAAAGTGTGGAAATTTGATGGGAGGAACTAACTTCGCACTTGGAAGATACATGATTGTTCAATTGTTCCATTTAATTATTTTCTCTTTTTTCATGGACATTGTATTTGGATCGTGCTCTAGGCTAGCGGGCTAGTATGGAGTGGAGGACCAGGTTAAAATTTGATCTAGGTCTGCAATTCACTCGAGCTTGTTTTCCCTTAAATTTTTTTTAAACCCCGACCCTTTTCCACCTCACTTGATTTTCTTTATCACATATCATTTTTGGTCCCCAGCTTTAACTTTTTGGCATCTACATTGACAACTTTTGAAATATATGGGAGACGAATTTTCAATATATATGCTTTATGCCGGAGAAAAAAGATAATTCTCTCTCTAAAGCGTGCCTTCATTTTGCTCATGGAGAAAAATACTGTTTGTTTAGATATATTTCTTTATAGATTTACAGTAAAGTTAATCTAAACTAATATACAATATGATAATGAAGATATAAAATCTATCTAAAATAAAAAGTATATGAATGTGCTTCTTGCATGTGCAATTGGATCTTGCTGGAGGTTGAAATGTTAACTTTACCTTTTGGCTTGACTTTTATGATGGAATCGCACTTTATATCAATAGTGTATATCCCGCTTTAGATTTAATAAGACTAAAGTGTATGTAGGAGAGGATTGGAATGAACGTACCTAGTCCCTTAAAATGTACAAATATGACAACTAAAATATTAGATTATGTCCTCCTTAGACCCGTATTAATTGGGCTTCCATCTCAAAACCCTCGTCCTCTAGTCTCCAGACTTCTATCCAATTAAATTCGATCACCTCTTGAATTTAAAAACAATTACATAAGCTCAATAACAATAATAATTAGGTTAAACACTCGAGATCAAATTTGATGTGCCATACCCATAGGCATCAAATCTTCATAAATTGAGTTTGGGCATTAAATGACCTCCTCTATTATCTGTTGACCAATTCAAGTATTCATTGGGCTAGGCCCTTCTAGTTAAGAGCAGGTCTCGGAACGAGGAGTTAACATTTTATTTTTATTGGGCCGGTCCCTTCTAGTTAAGGGTAGATTCAGAACGAGGAGTTAACATTTTATTTTTATTGGGCCGGTCCCTTCTAGTTTAGGATCTCTTCACAGTTTTGTGTATGAAAAAATTCAAATGTACCCCATTTTTATACTTCATCATAATCATACAATTTAATCAAACCTTTAACAACATTCCCCCCTTTTGAACTAAATCCCAATTTTTAAACACCCTATTTTTCTCACATCATTTCAAACAATATCCAAACACCACCGAACCCTAAACTTTCCCTTCTTGCTAATCTCAAACACACCGCCACCACCCATTGCCCCATCAAAACAGAAAAACCACTACTATTAGAATCTCCAACAAGATGATACCGCCATAATTTTTGTGCGCCCCGTCACAAACACCTCCGTTTACCATCATTTTTTTCGCCATCCCTCCTTTTGCAACTATCATCAATGCAAATTGATTTCAGATTTGAAACCTGATTTAAAGAGCTTGAATGGATTCTTGTTTTTAATTCTATTGGCATTTTGGGTCCCGTGCTTAAATGGGGGTGCCTAAAATGGTTTTACGATTGAACTGGGGAGCTCAATTATGCCAAATATGTATTTCTTTATTTATCATATGATGAAAAGTTGTATCAACTTTCTAAATGAATAATTACCTCAAAGTATTTCTTGAAATCCAAATTTATAGTTTGATCCATCATAGTATAGTAAAGCAAGAATTCATCTTTACAAAATCTTGTCATCTCTCCATTTGACAGTTGGGCTTTGTTGAATATAATCTTAGAGCATGTCGTAAGTTCTTATGACTTATCATATCTAATAAAAGATCAATATGTACTTGTGATCTCTCAAAATATTTTGATAAAGTAATAGCTTTTGTCTAGCACAACAAGACTCCTACCTTGCAAAGATTTATTATGTAAGATTTGTCATTTCCATACAAGTCGACAGCCATGCATTGTATGTTCTCTATTAAGAAAGTCCATTAAAAGTTAATATAAGTATATCCACTTCTTTAAAAAGGATTGAAGGTGCTGGTATGTTAATATCATCATCTAGTCGCATTGGTGCAATTTGAATATTGTTGATTGAGGCGACTAGATGTGTCGAATTCAACTATAAATAGATTTCTCTAAATAAAAACTTTTTGTACCAAATGGCTACGAAGCCGAACAGTCCATTAGATCACTTGGGAAAATACTAAAGTATGACTTATCAAAACATATACATATTCGCAAATCGCGCATGAATTTCAGTTTGACTGCTCGCTTGCTCCAAACATAATATTGAACAAGTATTTTTATCTTTTCATAGAATAGGAACACTCATACAACAATGACAAAGACACTATCCCACCCACACCCACACCCCCACACCCATTATAAGCACAAGAAATTTTACTTTCAAGGATGATGTTTTTTTAAACAAACATTTCTCAATGACATTGACGACGAAAATTTTATCATTTAAAAGCGAGATTTCTTGTATTCGTACAATAAATCCGTACTGTAGTCGAGTTTTAGAACCACCAATTATTATTTAATTACGCAGAAGCCTGCTGATGCCTCAACCCTATATTTTGTCTCTGTCCAATTGTTATACACTCACTAACTAATCACATTATCCCCCAATATTTAAAGTTTACCCCACGAATTGATTTTGATTACTCTAAAAAAATGTATTGTTATTGCAAAGATAATAATGGTTTGAAATATAGGACCCAAACAGTGGTTTAATAATGACAAGAAGCGCACTATTTATTCTTACTCCTCACATGGGGAGGAGACTTCTTCGTCTGATATTTAACCGACTCTTCACCAAATTATATGCTAAAAAATCTTTCAATAATCATTTCGTACATCATCTTTCTTTGGTGAATTCAACAAGTAAAGTATCAAAATAGGCATTAAAATTTGATTAAAATATTTATCTTTTTACCGAAAAACAAAGAAAAATGGTAAGATAAAGATACAAAGTCTATGTCAGAAAATGGCCCATGAATGAGGTATGCCTTACACGTTACTACAGTATGAAATCTCGAAAAGCTACCAAATTCATGAATTTCAGATCTAATTTATCATAATTTGATACCAATGTTCCGCCATTTTATTCTGTAGTTCTTTTAACTGTTTTCTTGAATTGGTCTATATTGTGGTGTGATTTCTTTGATTCTCTTTACATTTCTCTCACCCTCGTCACAGAGGCAGCCTCATTTATGATACATGTAACTTGGAGTTGGTTGTGTTTCAAGAAATTGACTTATCCTTTTGCAGAAGGGGATCTGGGGTGCCCTTAAAATTTTTTATCTGCAATCAAAAGATTTTGGAAGGTAATTAGATTCCTAGTGCCAAAAACCCATATTAGAAATCAGTTATTTTATTTTTAATTTTTCATCTTTACCTCAAAGATTTCACCTTGGAGCTATAGGGTTTGTAGAGTTTCTTGATTTTTTGTTATAAGGGTACTCAAGAATCACTTCCATTTACTCTTTCTAGCCTGTTTGTTAAGAGTGTATTCTACTCGGGACAAAGTTAAAATCTTGTGTATTCGACTCCATGCCCTTCATGTATAAATCACCTTCAAGCAGAATCCTAGGAGGGAATGGGATGTTATATGCTACTATTGGTTTTGCTTCTTGTTTAATTTTTATATACATGTCTTTTGGGGATCTGTGGTTCAATCTCCATGGAAGAACAAATTTCAGTTTTGTGAAGAGGAATGGGACTCAGTTCATAGTGGATGGTAGGCCTTTTTACTTTAATGGGTGGAATTCTTATTGGATGATGGACCATGGTGTGGATGAATCAAGAAGACCCAGAATCAGAGAAATGCTGCAAACTGGCGCTAAGATGGGTCTCACTGTGTGTAGAACCTGGGCTTTCAATGATGGTGCATACAATGCCCTCCAAATTTCCCCTGGTAGATTTGATGAAAGAGTATTCAGAGTAAGAAATTATGTTCAGAGTATAATCATTCATTGCTTATGTGTTCCTAAATGAGGTGTATTTTTTGTTTTACGGTATCAGGTTGTTGTTTGCGAGACACATACTGAGGGGCTTGAGATTTTGATTTCTTGATTGTGAAAATTTGCTGTGCACAAGTATTGAGGGTGAACCACTATAAATATGTGTGTTTTGGCTTCGTGTTTCTGATGTTTTTCTCAGTATTGCTATCCTAATTGGAACTAGGGTCAATGATCGTGCATACAATGCTCTCCAAATTTCCCCTGGTAAATTTGATGAAAAGTATTTAGAGTGAGAATTTT
Organism: Fraxinus cuspidata; assembly: GCA_903798385.1. Taxonomy (NCBI): domain Eukaryota; kingdom Viridiplantae; phylum Streptophyta; class Magnoliopsida; order Lamiales; family Oleaceae; genus Fraxinus; species Fraxinus cuspidata. The sequence goes on from CAIGRP010016393.1 coordinate 16,263, forward strand.
TTTTCCAGAGTATAATCGTTCATTGTTTACATGTTCCTAATTTAGGTGTATTTCAGGTTTACGGGTATTAGGTTGAATTTTCGCAATACACATGCTGAGAGGCTTGAGGTTTTGATGTTCTTGATTGTGAAAATTGTCGAGTAGAAGTATCGAGGGTAAACCACTATTAATATGTATTTGGTTTGTGTTTCTGATGTTTTGCTATCCTAATTGCAACTAGTGCTTAATCCCTAACAACTATTTTCTCTTAAAATTTGTGGTTAGATATTTGTTAGCCAAATTTGCAGCAAAGGAGAAATATTTCTTAGGTGTAGTTTGGATTAGTAACTGTACAAACCGATGCTAATATATATCTAATTTGGTTCATTTAGCATAGGAAAGTTTAAGAAAAATATTCATCTGCTCAACAGTTGGCTGGTGTATGATTGTGTGGGCTCGAATGCGAGTCTTGTTTGTCTTTTTCCTTGATTAAGTGCGTTTTTGAGTGACTGATAAATAATAACAATAACCCAGTTATTTAACTGCCAAAAGCTTTTGATGAGATACATTATGGGCATGTTTGGTATATGCTGTATTGGAGTGTACTGCTATATATGCATTGGATATATTTGTCTACTATTATTTTCCTTATTGGGCACTTCTCTATCAATGCTTATATGCTCTACATGCAGGCATTAGATTATGTAATCGCAGAAGCCAACCAACAGGGAATAAGGCTGATTCTAAGCTTGGTTAATAACTTGCAAGCATTCGGTGGAAAGACTCAATATGTTAAGTGGGCATGGGAAGAGGGTGTTGCTTTAAGCTCTTCTAATGATTCATTCTTCTACGACCCATCAATTCGGCATTATTTCAAAAATTATGTCAAGGTAAACTTATTAATTGGCCCTTTAATTTTGGTAATCGTTGTCATAGAAAAACTTAATTTTGTTTTATGGTAATCATTGTCTAGGATTGCACGCAAAATCCCATGAAGTCACTACATGTCGATTCTTTTCTCTCATTTTGCACCCGTACATGATTCATCACCAATACATTGATACTGTAGCGTCTATTTCCAATCGCAATTTAATTGTGCTTTGTATCCTCCTATTTGGCAGACAGTGCTAACAAGAAAAAATACATTCACTGGGATTGAGTACAGGGACGACCCAACTATCTTTGCGTGGGAGTTAATTAATGAACCCCGCTGCTTGACTGATCCTTCTGGTGACACACTTCAAGTAAGTTTTGATCTTCTTACACCATTTCAACTCTGAGGTTATGCTAAGAAAACCTTGCTATATATGCCTGATCCTTTAGGCGTTGAATAAATAGAACTTTGGATTCAAAACATTGAACAAAGGATTGTAATTTCGTCCAATAATTGTCATTAGGCTGCCGTGCTGAACCTTACCATTTGTGTTTACACTATAATTCTATAAATATCAACATTAACAGTAAGATGGTAAGCCATTGTTCCAATTACGAGCCACTTTTGGGATGTTTTGGAAAGTTGACATTGCTGATATTGCCCATTAATGGTCATAGATTTCATTTCTCGCCTTCTCTTTTTCCTATAAAATGGAGAATGTGTCTTGCAATCGCTAATCTTTTCCCCATATGCTTACAGTCAATTATAGAGTTCATCAAGTTACGTCAACTCGAACCTTATAATACAACATGTAACTCTGTCTAGCTCACATTTATCAGAGGGTACATCTCTTTACGAACTTCTCAGGGTCCTAATTGGGTTCTTTCAACGGAAAAATGAGTGTTTCTTTATATTTACATACATAATGCTTAGACCATGAAGATCTAGATATTTATGAATGTTTATTTATATTTGGGTTCTTTTAACGGAAAAATGAGTGTTTATTTATATATTTACATGTATGATGCTTAGACCATGAAGATCTAGATATTTATGAGCTGTATCTCATACAATTGCAGGATTGGATAGAAGAAATGTCGTATTTTGTGAAATCAGTTGACCGGAACCATCTACTGACTGTGGGTCTTGAAGGATTCTATGGACCTAAAAATTCGAAAAGGTTAAGCTTCAATCCAGAGTTCTGGGCGGCTGATCTTGGATCTGATTTTACACGAAACTCAATGATCTCATCTATTGATTTTGCATCAGTTCATATTTACCCTGACCATTGGTATGCTGTTTATCTATTTATGTATCCAGTTACTCATTTAGTTATCGTGTAATCTGCCATGTTAGGTTGAACATCCAATCGTTTTCATTTGGTAGGTCTCATGTTCAGAATTTTGAATATAACCTAAGATTCGTTTCCAAGTGGATGATCTCTCACATCGAAGATGGTGACAAAGATCTCAAAAAGCCTGTAATGTTCACCGAATTCGGTTTATCTAACGAAGACCTAGATTTCGACCCCTCTCTGCGCGAGAGATTCTACAAAGTGATTCTTGATATCTCATACAAGTCTGCTAAAAGGAACAAGTCTGGAGCCGGGACTTTTGTATGGCAGTTTCTGGTCGAAGGGATGGAAGAGTTTAACGACGAGTTCGGGATTGTTCCGTGGAAAAGGCCATCGACATATCATCTATTTACAGAGCAGTCTTGTCGACTGGCAAGAATCCAAGGAGCTCTTCCTTCACAAGAAAAACACTTGAAAAAGTTGTGCTCGCGAAGATAATTCAAGCATATATATATATATATATATTTGGCAGATTGAGTTCTAATTCTTGCAGGCAAAATAAGGTCGTATGTTTTGCTAACTGCATTTATTAATACTTTCAAACAGGTACAAGTGTATAATTTCATCATATGAAACATTTGTGCAGAGATTTGCTGCCAATTTCCCTCATCAATGGATAAGGATTTCGATGATTAACCTTTTGACATTAACCTTTTGACATGAAATTTTAGGAGTATCACTAACAATTCATTCTATTTAAAAAATCAAACCAGCACATGAAAAAGTCGAATTTCAAAAATTCTACGTAGTCAAATTAAAAGTTACAGCAATTAAAAGATATTTTCCCCAAGGGGACACTCAAGTTTTAAGATTGCTTAGTGCTCATTATTTGATTGCTTCCTTTCGATTTGGGAGCTCATGTACATCTCGTTTTGTCCATGTTGGCGTCTATTTCTCACTAACAAGGTTAAGACAAAAATATATTTGAATTATAAACTTGGACTCGCTTCACTCTTTACCGATCAAATGGACCGTTTGTCTACATTTTCATGTTAATCTTACAAATAGAATAACCATATTTTGCAAACCAATAGTATGATTATTCTTTGAAATAGAAAGTTATGCTGGATTACAGGCGGGAATTTTACCAGAGGTTTCTAATCTATCATTGTGTGATTCCTGTTGAAACATATACTCGGGGGTGGGTG